>CM053505.1:49882965-49892966 GCA_028627145.1 Eidolon dupreanum | reverse complement strand
CAAAACATGAATTAAGAATGGAAATGATTACATATTTATCAACAAGTACCTCGCATAGAAAAGAATTAAGCACTCTGACCAAAAGGTAGAGCAGCTAAATTGATAAGAAAACAAGACCCCTTCATATGCTGTGTACAAGAGACTCACTTCAGATTAAAAGACACACACAGACTAAAAGGAAGGGGGTAGAAAAAGACATTGCCTTGATGGGCCTAGAGGTTATTGCGCTGAATGAAATGGGGTGAATAAAGACAAATATAACATGATTTCACGTACATGTGGAATCTAAAGACCAAAATCAACAACCACAACAAAAACGGAAATAAACTCATAGATGCAGAGAATATTTTGAGAGCTACTAGATGGGAGGGGTTTGGGAGGTTGGCAAAAAGGGCAAAGCAATTAAGAGGCACAAACGAATAGTTGCAGAATAGACATGGAGATGTAGTGTGTAGCATAGAGAAGATGGTTAATAATGATGAAATAAATATGTAAAGGGAAAAAGGGGTAGTAGATTTAGTGGGATGATAACTTTGTAAGTTATGTGGATCTCTGATTCCTATGCTATGCAACTGAAACTGGTATATTATTGTAAGTCAACTATAACTGAAAGAAAAATAATCTCATTGAATTATACAATGTAAATATGAGAAACTAATTGTTTATTATATTTCAATAAAGCCAGAAAAAAATAAAATGTTAAGGAACATAGAAGAACAAGAGATAGATTTTATCTTATAGAAACCTTCTTGGAAGTGCTGATATTTTAGTTGTATCTTGAAGGTTTGAGTATGTTTTTTGTTTACTGTATTGATTGTTTACAATATTCAATATTTCTAGTGTTCAATGTTTACCATTCCATGAATACTGGGTGTGAGACAGGATAGAGAGATCACTGTGGCCAGGACATAGGTTAAAAGAATAGTGTGGAAAATGAGACTGGAATGTTTTTTGGGTCAGATCACATTGAATATTTCTTTAAGGAGTTTTGACTTATTTTCCCACATAGTAGAGACTCAAAATAGTTTTGAGTTGAGTGATGATATAAACTTACCTGTGGAGAATAACCCTAGCAAAAGTAATAGAAAAGAGAGAAACAATTGGAAGTTTTGGTAATATTCTAGGCATAAGTTAGTAAAGGCATGAAATATGGTCACAGATAGGAGGGAAAGACATAGATATAAAAGAAATTGTGAAAGCATGATTGTAAGGTCTCAAAACTATGTGAGGTGAAAGAAAAGAGTGAGTTAATAATGTCTGTGAGGTTTCTAATATAAGCGATTTTAAAGGTGAGAACCCAATTAATAAAGATTTGGAATGTAGGAGAAAGAAATGGTTTGGTGACTCAGATAAGTTTAGTATTAGAAATGTCAGATTTAAGATCCTAGTGAGATATTTACTTGGAAGTACATAATGAACCATATGTTGAAAATGAGTCTGGAGTTTGAAAGAGGTAGCGGGCTAGATTTATAGATGTAGGAGTTATAAGCCTGCACGTGATAATTTAAATCATCTGGGGAAATTGTATAGCATGGAAAGAGACAAAACATTAAGGAATGCTTACAGTTAAAAGATGGAGAAGGGAAAGTTTTAAAAACAATTGAAAATATGTTGGACAGGTAGAAGGCAAATCAAGAGAGGGTAGTATTATGATGGGCAAGGAAGGAGAGTTTTAAAAATGAGATGGTATTTACAATGCTGTTAGTGAACAATGTCAAATGTCCAGTGAGGATTAAGAAGAATTTGAATTTAACAGTTAGGAGATGAGCAATTACTTACCAAAAAAAAAAATCTTCATTTAAAACAGAAACTAGATAGTGAGGAACACAAATAAATTGTAAGAAGGTGAAGATAGTAATTGTAGATTCCACTTTTTAAAACTTTTGCCTCTGAAGGGGCAGAAAATAATATTTAGTGTTTTTTTGTTTGTTTTTATTTTTCAGGAGAGTTGAGTATGTTTATAATACTTTTAACTAAATAAGCCAACCATAAAATAGGTTGGATTACCAAAATAAGTACATATACCACTCCAAACTAAAGTTTAATAATTGGACAGAAGACTAACATTATTTTCCAAATAATCACAGCAAAGAACATAAATTAATTGTAGGAACTGATCATGAATAGTGGTCTTATTAGAACACACGAGTCAACAATGTTTAGGTTTAAGATTCTGTGCTCTAACTTTTTATATCTTCATATTTCATTATAAAAAGTCATAAATACCTAATTCTATTCATATTTAACCCATAAACAGACAGAAAGTCTTTTGGATGTCTGGAGACCAAAGAAAGATGAAGTTAAATTAAATGTATTGGGGTGACATTGGTTAATAAAATTATGCAGGTTTCAAGTATATAATTCAAAAATACATCATATGTGTATTGCATTATGTGTTCACCACCTAAAGTCAAATTTCTTTTTGTCACCATATATTTGACCCCCTTTACCCTTATCTACCTCCTCAATCTTGCAATGTACATCTTTTTAACAAAGAATAATTTCAAATAACTTGAAATCAAATTGTTCAGAACTCTTTACTAGGAGGAAATAATAATAACTATACGCTGTGCAATACTATATTCTTATTGAGATATCTACATAATTGACATGTGGGCTATTTTACAACCAGACATTTTATTGTTTTCACTGGGACTTGTTTCTTTGATAAACTCTATATTCAACTTGGTTTCTTAATAAAATTTACCAAAACCAGTAGGACAGACATGAGATATCTATTAAGTAAATTCAAAAGAGAATCAGTGTGCTAATGAAAATATATTACAAAAGATTTATAGAAATAAAAACATTATATTCTAAATTAAAAAAAAGTATATCTTAATTTCAGCTTTCCAAGTAAAAGTTATTCATTTATACACAAGTTGCAAATCTAAATATTCTTTCCGTATTTATCATATTATCACTTTTTATTCATTGTTTTTATTTCATATTCCCTTTCACTTCTCAAGAGAAAGGCTTAGCATTGTCATTTTATTAATTGTTTTCCCTCTGTCTTATAGCCTTTTTGTGTCTCATTTTTCTCTCTTGATCACTTCCTTTGTGTTATTTCTTGTGATTACATTTTGATTTTTTTTCTTATTTTTCTATTGTCTATTGTCTTTATGCATTTTCTTTGTGTCTATGAAACTTAAAATAAAAATATTATAGTTATATAAAAATCTATTTTAAGCTGATAAAATCTTAATCAATCACATAAAAACTGTATTTTAACTTCTCTACACATGAATAATTTATGTTATTAATATAACAAATTACATCTTTTATATTGTTTCCATTAATATATTTTTATAGTTATAAAGTCATTTTTATACTCTTGTCTCTTAACATCTCTATCAGAATTAACAGTGATTTATGCACTACTGTTACAGTATTATGGTATTCTGTATTTATCTTATGATGTTTGGGTAACTATATAGAAAAAATGAAATTTGATCACTACCTCACACCATACATAATAGATTATATGTTTATCATATATGTAGTTTTTTAGTGTGCAAAATACAAAGCAATACAATTTTAAAACGATTGGATAAATAAGATGCAATACATATATACCATGGAATATTACTCAACCATAAAAGATGAAATACTGCCATTTGTGACCACATGGATGGATCTTGATATTATCACGCTAAGAGAAATAAGTTAGAAAAAGTTGAGAATCATATGATTTCTCTCATATGTGAGATATAAAACTGAAAGCAACAAATGAAGAAGACAAAGAAAAACTGAAGACACAGACAATAGTTTATTGGTTACGAGAAGAAAAAGGAGGAGGGGGGAGGTGAATAAGAGTAAAGGGGGTCAAATATATGGTGACAGGAGATCTGACTTTGGGTGATGAGCACAGAATGCAATATAAAAATTACTTGTTATTGAATTGTACACTTAAAACCTTTATAATTTCATTAAGCAATGTCACTCCAATAAATGTAATAGAAAAAGTTAAAAAAAAGAAATTACCATTTGACAAAAAAATAGCCACCTCTCCTAATCTTTGGCCACTAGCTCCCTGCAGGGAAAGACATTTGCCAATCAGCTTGGTATGAAGGCTCAAGGTCCTCTCAGCTCATTATCTGGGGCTTCATATTCCCTGGGGCTGTGCATGTGCTTTTCCCCAACTTCCTTGTATAGATAGCTACTTTTAAATATCTTAATTTACCTAAGAGTTTCATCCCTGCTTCTTCTCAAGGTCTTACGTATTCTATTGTATTCTTCTCAATATAATTTCTTATCTTTAGGTGCCCACGGGTATGCTTCCTCCCTGCTACTCTTGTGTGTTGTGGTACCTGTCACTGCTTCAGAAGCCCACAATCTGATATTTGAACTATGCCACTATTCTGTTCTCTGAGTCAGACGTGACAGAATCAGTGCCTCAAGCTGTCCATAGTCAAACTAGAACATTGTAAACAAGTTCCAGTCTTTTCCTTCTGTCTCAACAGAGAAACTGTAAATTGAGAAGCTTCCTCCTGACAGCACTGTGAGTGGGAGTTGGACAAGGGTGGGCAAAATTTTCTACTGTCTTGAGTATGGATTTTTTTGGTTAGGCATTTACTTGGTTATTGTAAAATTTTAACTGATTTCTAAAGTTTTCACAAAGCTATTTTATTCCATATTTGCTTTTATTTGGTGTTTCTGTGGGGAAACAAGGACATGGAGTGTTCTAGTCCACCGTTTTTCTGTTGTCACTTCATCGTAACACTATACAGGGTCTACCTGATTCGATAGTAATATAAATTTTATGATGATTAAAATGCAACTTAGTGAGCACTTGGAATGTTGCTACAATGTTTGAGAAATTACATTTTAGATTTTATTTAGTTTTAATTAATTAATTTACAGTCCAATGACCACATGTTGTTTGTCACTACTTTAGTGAGCAGTGTAAGTCTAGGTTCACACTAGGGTGAGGGAGGAATAAAAAAATCAACTTTGAAATTCTACCACATATCAATATGTTGATGATACTTTATCTTGGAGGCTATGGCATATTTATGGAAAATCACAATTCTTGAGAACCACTATAACAAATGTCATTCTAATAATAAATGTTCTAATAATAAAAATAGATAAAGCATTAAAAACTCACTTTCATAAAGGGCAAATACTAGACATTTTTATTACCCATTGATCTTAAGAAAACACTTTGCAATACTATTTCTTCAATGGAAGTTTGTGGAATTATAGAGGTTGGTCTATTTGGAAGGTAATTTAGCTACTCCAGGTCCATTTGATTGTCATGCTCTTGATGTAATATGAATTCAGATGTAAAATAAATAGAACTGAATTTATGTCCAATTACTGGATTGGTTTTATCCTACTCAAAACATAGTTGAAATTTATATTTTCAATTTGTTTTCTTGGCTGCCATTTAACAGAATTTGCCCAAATAAAATTTTACTACTAAAGTGGTATTAATAATAGCATATTTGTATGAATTTTAAGATATAAAACATGTTTACTACAGTATCTAATTTCTTATTCACAGCAGCCCAGTGAAGTGGACAACATTTGTGACATTCTCTTTTATAGAGAAGCAAATATAGCTCTGGAAGATTAAATAAACTGCCCAATGAAATATTACTAAGTATTATAAGAGTTGAGATTTAAACCCAGGTCTGTTGGATTCTAAAAAACAATGTCCACTCTCAACACCAGTTCGATTGATTAAAAATAAAGATTTTTATCTCAAATTCAAACTGAATTTATTCTGAAGATTTAGAAAGCATCTTGGCTTTTCATATTGCCAAACTGTTTACAGTTTGTGGATTAATTTACAACTTTACCAGGACATTGCCAAAAAAATATTTTTAATATATAAATACCCATACAGACAAATTAATTTAATCTTAAAATTCAAGTAAAATTTTAACTGCAGAATTTGAAATACTTTGATTTCTAAATTGTTTTATATTTAAGAAATGAAAAGAGCAACAAGATTTTCTTAAATGTGCTATTACTAGTAATGTAAATAAAAATAAATAAAAGATATATTAATTTTGTAGGTTGCAAAAAAAGCAAACAAATCAAACAAAAACATAATGAGGATGTTTTTGGAATATATTGACAAGAGAAGCTATCATAATATTGAATTTAAGTTGGAGAGAACATTAGAAGCTTTTATTTTTTTCCTCTCCTGTTAAGATCTTCCCTATATATCGTTCCCAAAATCTTACCTGGACACTCAATACATAAAACAGATGGCCCCAGTTAGAATTTAGTTGAAGTAAGTAATGGGAAGCCTAGTCCCTCTCTGTTACAAACACCATCTATTTCCTTTTTATTAAGAAAGCCTCCTTGACAAAAGCTAAGGCTTTAAAAAGCAAGTTTGAAGTTCTTCCATTTATACCACCTTCCACAGGACGAGTCTTTTCAAAATATAAAGTTATATATTTACCTTAATTCTCTTTTTTTAAAGTCTTAGTCTGTTCAATGACTTGCCATTCTGTTCAGGAACTTTTATATTAGTTTATCTTTTCCTAGAAGCTTTTCAGTTTATTAATTTCTCTCTCAATATTAAGTTCTCAAAAATGAACAGATTACCTCAAATATCAAATGTGAACTGACTTGAACACAGATAGCTTTCCACCTTCATTGTTTTTATTCTTTGTTTTTTTAATTTTTGTTACTTTAGATTATCTTTATGATCATATGGAGGGATACTGTTTATTAAAAATATTGGGGAGACATTGCTTACAAAATTGATGTTTCAAGTGTATCATTCAACAAAAAGCCATATATAAATTACATTGTGTGTTCACTACCCAGAGTTAGATTCCCTTCCATCATGAAATAATTGACCCCTTTTATCCTTATGTACTTTCACCCTCTCTGCCTTCCCTCTGCTAATCACTAGTCCACTATCCATGTCCTTGAGTCTCTGTTTGTCATGTTCATTTGTTGCTTTTAGATTTATATCGCATGTATACATAACGTTCTGTGGATTTCACCATTTTCTGTTTGGCTTATTTCACTTACCATAATTATCTCAAGATCCATTTATGTTCTCACAAATGGCAATAATTCATCTTTTTTTATGGCTGATTAATATTCCATTACATACATGTACTACCTCTTTTTTAGTCAATCATCTGTCATAGGATACTTAGGTTGCTTCCATGTCCTGGCCACCGTAAATAATGCTACTATAAATATTGGGCTGCATATATCTTTGTAGATAAATGTTCTTAGGTTTTGGGGGGGGGGGTAAGTACCCAGATGAGGGATTGCTGGATCATATAGTAATTCAATTCTTAGTTTTTTGAGGAAATTCCATATTGTTTTCCATAGCGGCTGAACCAATTTGCATTCCCACCAGCAATGTATGAGGGTTGCTTTTTCCCTTCAATCTCTCCAAGACTTGTTATTAATTGTCCTGTGGATGCTAGCAATTTTACCAGGTGTGAGTGAGATGGTATCTCGTTGTTTTGCATTTCTCTAATAGCTAGTGCAGTTGAACGTCTTTTTTATGTCTGTTGTCCATTTGTATGTCCTCCTGGGAGAAGTGTCTGTTCAGGCCTTTGTCAATTTTTTAATAGGATTGTTTGTTTGTTTGTTTGTTTGTTTGTTTTTGTTGAGTTGTATGAGTTCTTTGTATATTTTGAATATTAAGCCCTTATCTGGAGCCTTGTTTTCAAAAGTGTTCTCCCATTTGGATGGCTGCCTTGTTGATGGTTTCTTTTTCTGTGCAAAAAATTTTAGTCTGATACAGTCCCATTCATTTACTTTTGCTTTTACTTCCCTTGCCTTTAAGGTTAAATTTATAAAATCTCATGTAAGTCTAAGGTCTATAAGTTTAGTACTTATGCTTTCTTCTAAGCAATTTATTGATTCAAGTCTTATATTCAGGCCCTTAATCCATTTTGAGTTCATTTTGGCATGTGGAGATAGACAACAGTCTAGTTTCATTCTTTTGCAGGTGGCTTTCCAGTTTCCCATCACAATTTATTGAAGAGTCTTTCCTTTCTTCACTGTATGTTTTTGGTTCTTATGTAGAAAATTATTTGCCCATATAAACGTGGGTTTACTTCTAGACACTCAGTTCTGTTCCACAGCTCCACGTGTCTGTTTTTCTGCCAGTATCATGCCATTTTGATTATTGTCATATTGTATTACAATTTGAAGTCTGGCAGAGTGATGCATCTAGCCTCATTCTTTATTCTCAGGATGGCTTTGGTGATTTGGGGTCATTTGTTCTTCCATATAAATCTGATGATTTTTTGTTCTATTTCTTTAATAAATACTGATGAGATTTTGCTGGGGATTGCATTAAATCTGTATAATGCTTTAGGAAATAAGGTCATTTTAACTATGTTGATTCTTCCAACCCAAGAACATGGACTATTTTTCTATTTCTTTGTGTCTTCCTCAATTTCTTCTAATAGTGTCTTATAGTTTTCACTTTATAGGTACTTTGCATGCTTCATTAGGTTTATTCTTAAGTATTTTATTCTTTTTGTTACAATTTCAAAGGGATTTTTTTTAATTTCTTACTCTGAAAGTTTATTATTAGAATATAGGCAAGCTATGGATTTTTAACATTGATTCTGTATCCTGACAATTTACTGTGTTTGTTTATTATGTCTAATAGTGCTTTAGTGGAGCCTTTAGAGTTTTCTATATAGAGAATCATGTCCTCTAAAAAAAGTGAAAATTTGACTTCTTCATTTGTATGCCTTTTATTTCTTTCTCTTGCTTGATTGCTCTCACTGAGACTTCCAAATTTATATTGAATAATAGTGATGATAGTGGACAGCCTTGTCTCATTCCTGATTTTAGCAGAGAGACTTATAGTTTTTCACCATTAAGATGTTACCTGAGAGTTTGTCATATATGGCCTTTATTATGTTGAGATACTTTCTTTCTGTATGTATCTTATTAAGGATTTTAATAATAAATGGGGTGCTATATCTTGTCAAAGGCTTTTTATGCATCTCTTGATATGTGTATATGATTTACGTTCTTTATTTTGTTTTTGTGCTGCATCACATTAATGAATTTGCATATGTTAAAACCATCCTTGTGGGCTTGGAATGAAGCCTGCTTGATAATGGTGTATAAACTATTTTTTTTTAGTTGACTTTTTTTCTGGCTTTATTGAAATATTATAGACAATCAGTTACTTGTATTTACATTGTACAATTCAATGAGTTCTTTTCATTTATAGTTGGCATATAATAACATATACATTTCAGTTCTACAGCATAGTGATTAGAGATCTATATAACTCACAAAGTGATCATCCCACTAAATCCAATACCCCTCTTTCTGCTTACATATTTATTGTAACATTGTTAACTATTTTATTAATGCTAAATTTTATATTTCTATGTCTATTTCATAACTATACATTTGTACTTCTTAATACCTTTGCCCTTTTTTGTCTTGCCTCCCAACCCCTCTCCTACCTAGCTGCCCTCAAAATAGTCTCTGTATCTACGAGTTTATTTCTGTTTTTGTTGTTGTTGTTGTTGTTGTAGTTTATCTTGTTCTTTGTATTCTACATGTACGTGAAATCATGTGAATAGTTTTCTTTATCTGATTTACTTCATTCAGCACAATAAACTCTAGGTCTATCAAGGCAATATTTTTTCCATCCCCTTTCTTTTAGTCTGTGTGTGTCATTTGATCTGAAGTGAATCTATTGTAGGTAGAATATTTAGGGGTCTTGTTTTCTTATCCATTCAGCCACTCTACCTCTTGGTCGGAGCGTTTAATTCTTTTCCATGCGAGGTACTTGTTGGTAGGAATGTAGTTCTTACCATTCTTTATTCTTGTTTTTGATACATGTTTTTTTTCTTCTTAAAGAAGTCCCTCCAACATTTCCTGTAATACTGGCCTGATGCTGATAAATTCTTTTAGATTATTTTTATCTGGGAAGCCCTTTATCTGTCCCTTGACTCCAAATGATAGCTTTGCTGGATAAAGCATTCTTGGTTGTAGATCCTGGGTTTTCATCACATCAAATATATTATGCCAAG
>CM053505.1:49853562-49882865 GCA_028627145.1 Eidolon dupreanum | reverse complement strand
TAAAGCATTCTTCATTTCTGACTGGTTCCCCTTGATAATTTCCACTTCTATCTTTGTTTTTTATCTCTGTTGAAGGTCTCACTGAATTCATCTGTACTTCCCCTAAGTTCATTGAACATCTGTAGAACCAGTGTTTTGAACTCTTCATCTTTTAGTTTCTTGACTCCATTATTTCTGGATCTCTGTTTTGTTCTCTCATGTGATTTCTGTTTCTTTGTCTTCACATTTTGGCTGCCTTTCTGTGTCTGTTTCTATGAACTAAACAAAGTTCCTAAGTCTCCTGGTCTTATTAGTATGGATTTGTGTAGTAGATGTGCAGTGGCACAGTCCTAAGAGGTGTTCAGATGCAGACCAAATTTTGCCTTAGCCTGTGCCCCTCTGGGACACTTGTTAAGATTCAACAAGCAATCCACAGATGCTGTGCTTATAGTTGCCTCAAAAGGTTACCCCAGAAACAGAGGCCAGCTTCCACTAGTGTGTAACTATGTACTACTCAGCAATGAGCACCTGACTCACCAAGGACACAGCTGAATGTGGCTTGGGTGAAGCCGTGAGTTGGGGGGGCAGAGTTTCAGAAAATCTTCTGGGCAGATCTACCTCTGTTATCCAGTTTGATGATGTCTCAGCTTCTGCGGTGCTGCGTCTACACACTAGGAGTTGAGAGGGCTCAACAGCGGAACAAGGATACTGATGCAATTCTGCCTGCAAGAGAGCCTTACTCTGTATTTCACTCTGACAACTCAGCATCCCCCTGTAAGTCTTTGGTGCCCCTTGAGCAGACTACTTGGCACTAGTGCTCAGAGCGAGCAATTCTGTCACCAGGAAAGTTGCTCGGTGACACAGCCCCTTTAAGATGTGTCTGCAACTGCTGGCTACAATTGCCATAGCCTCTCTCCCAGTCAACCACTCAAGATCAGGCAGCCTTGTGTCTTTGCCTCGTCCTACCTCCTACTGTTGCTTGGTGATTTCTTATTTCTTTCCCTAGTTGTAGTGCTTCTGTTCATCTAGATACCAGTTGACTTTTCTTGCTGTTTGCTCTGTGTTTCTGTCACAACTTTGATTTGGTCGCAAGAGGGATGAACAAAGCCTCTATCATCTATGCTATTTTTCCCCTCCTCTAATATTTTTAATGTGTTATTGTATTTGATTTCCTAGTATCTTATTTATGATTTCTGCATCTGTGTTCATGATAGATATTAGTCTGTAGTTTTTTTTTTCTTTTTCTTTCTTTTTTGTTTTTTTTGTTTTTTGTTATTTTTACCAGGTTTTGGTATCAGGATAATGTTGATCTCATAAAATTAATTAGTAAGTAGTGCCTCTTTTTCAATTTTTTGGAAGAGTTTGAGAAGAATAGATATTAAATCTTTGAATATTTGATAGAATTCAGTGGTGAAGATTTCTGGTTCTGGAATTTTACTTTTGGGTGATTTTTGATGATTCTTTCCATTTTCATAATGCTGATCAATGTATTTAGCTTTTCCAGTTCTTCATGATTCAGTCTAGAAAGTTTGTACCTTTATAAAAGTCTTGTCCATTTTTTCTAAGTTATTAAAGTTGGCATCATATAATTTTCATAGTATTCTTGTATGATCCTTTGTATTTTGGTGGTATCTGTTTAACTTTTCTTTCTTTCCTGATTTTGTGTTTTTGTATCCTTTCTCTTTTTTCTTTACTGTGTCTCAAAGAACCAGTTCTTTGTTGCATTAATTTTTTATTGTCTTTTTGTTCTCAATTTCATTTAATTATGCTCTAATCTTTAGGTTTTTTAAATGTAGTGTTACATTGTTTATTTGGGCTTGTTCTTGTTTCTTGAGATAGACCTGTAATTATATGAACTTTCCTTTATAACTGCTTTTTCTGTGTCCCAAAAATTTTGATATGTTGTGCTTTTATTCTCACTTGTTTTTATATATCTCTTTATCTCTCTTTTCATTTTTTCTCTGATCCAAGTCATTTTTCAGTAGTATCTTGTTTAATCTCTATGTATTTGTGGTTCTTCCCACTTTCTTTTTACAGTTGATCTTCAGTTTCCAAGCATTATGATCGGAGCATATTCTTGGTATGATTTTAATCCTCTTAAATTTGTTGAGGCTAGATCCTCCCCCCCACCACGACATACAGTCTATCTTTGAGATTGTTCCATGAACACTAGAGAAAAATTTATATTCTGATGTTTTGGACAAAAGGCTCTGTAAATGTCAATTATGTGTCATTTAATGATGATATTAATTGATGCTTGTGTACTCTGCATTTTTTTTTCAAAAAGAAAATTTATTAAGTAGTAATTGCTCTTTAGCAGATTGATAAGAAAAGGTTTTCCTTTTAATTTTGAGTAGTTGACATCCAAGCCTCTTGGGTCTCTGCTTTGAGGCTAAAAGTTTTCCTTTCTCTCTGGTAGGTTGTATACTTTCTTTGAAAATAGGTCAGCTCAGTCCCAGGGCTCCACTTTCATGAAACAATGCAAAGGGCGATCAGGGTGGATTTCTGAAGAGGTCCTTGTTAGGTAGCTAGTCAGACATGAGAAGGAGGGGAAAAAAGGGACAGGTACCCAGGCTAGGGAGCACCGAAAGAACACCTCAATGGTAGTAGAATTATGGGTAAACACATGCACACTAGGCAGAGTTACATACAGCCAGTTGTCAGTCAAAATGACCTCACTTGCCAATCACCTAAGCATACCTTAGGAACCAACCATCATTGCCCAAATATAATTCAAAGATTCCCACTTCTGGGTTGTTTTTGCAACACTCCGTTATAGCTCTCATTGCTAAAACCATGTGTCTCCTTGGATCTTTCTTTATCTTTCTAAAATATACTTTTAATAAATCTTTTCTAAATCTCACTGACATATTTCTTCACTGTGTCAATGAGGAAGAACCAAAGAAAAATGTCAATTACACTTCTATGCCAGTTATCCTCCTTGCCATTTGGGCAACACCAGAGTTCAACTCACCCCCAGTGGTAATGTCCTTAAGTTCCTTTACTGCCTCAAGAATCAGATGCAATGTTACACTGCTTCCTTCATACTTAGCATGCTAGGTGAGAGTGGGGTTAATTAGGAGAGGCCTGGGTGCATGTGGCTGCTTCATTGCCTGTAGTGCTATTCTCAGGTTTCAGCTGTTCTTCTTCAATATCACAGCACCTGTCTCTGGTGTCGACTATAGTGCATGTTTCAGCACCAGTTGTGCAAATTCCCCTGGGGCTCAGCAGAGCTAGCTCTGAGAGGATATGAGGTGAGGAGAGGGTGCACTCTGGGTTGCGAGGGCCATGTCCATGTTCTGATGATTCAGCTTCCTGCTTGGCAAAGGCAAGTGTTAAGACACAGATGTCACTCCTCTGCACTCAGTAGCAGCTCTACTCTTTGCCCTGATCTCTGGGCTCCACGTGTGGAACAAGCTGATCACTCAGGCAACAATGTTCCAGTAAACTTTTCTCTCCCTTCTCCTGCAGGGAGCTCCTACTGTGTGTGGCAGTTCCTTTGTTTCTCCCATTCTACCTTCCAGACTGGCACTATTATGACCTTTTGAGCTCTAATGCACAGATCTCTCAGACGTTCTTGGGTGCAGGTTGTGTGTTATTTGTTGAGTTGTAGATGTTCAGCTTGTTATTTCAAGGGGAGAGATTTAGGGATATCCTTCATGGTGCCATGCTTCTACCATCACTCCCACACTTTTACTTTTTAAAAATTCTATAATTTATTGTTTGAAGTTTTAGGTTGTATTAGCTTCAAGGTAGATCTTCACAATCTTGACACATACTGTGATCTAGATTGAGTGAAACTCCAAAATGTTCTTTCTTAAATAGAAGCTCTTTAAAAAAATAAGTTCTTTGCTCTTACTAATGGGTGCATTTGTGACCCAATAATAACAATGGTCATAATAGAAAGAATGATGATGATAAATAATATAGGAATCCACATTTACTCAGTTCTTATTGTGTGCCAGGTTTTGAGCCAAGTATTATGAATGTATTATTTTATCTAATTTTCAAATTGATCATTGGAGATATAGGTACTAGCATTATTCCCATGTTACAGATGAAGAAAATAGAGAATAAGGTTAAACAACTTATTGAAGACCACACAGCTAAGAAGTGTTACAGCTTGGACTCAAACCCCAATCTGTCTGTCACTAGAGTTCAAGCCCTTTATTATCAATGTTTAAAGTGGAAATTTAAAGGTACATTGAAATACTATAAACAACGAGGATGAGTGAAAACCTAGTAGTAAGTTAGAAGAAAAGAAAAGAGATTATAGAGAAACTAGAGAGACTTACTTCTAAAGAGAAAGAATGTTGATTGTATGGATAGATGAGGAGTGAGAAAGGGTTGAAAATATTAGTAAAAAATGTAGTAACTATAATCTGAGTACAAACCACTCTACACTGATCATGCTACCAATAATGCTTTTGCTAAGGTTCCTAATAAAATTTGTACTGCTAAATCCAGTGAAATTATTCAGTATTCATTTTACTTCACATCTCAGAATCATTTAAAATGGTTGTCCAATCTCTTCTCAAAATACTTCCTTGTCTTGAGTTTTGTGAACTTAAGTGCAAAGCTTCATCCATATTACATGTTTTTGTTTGATATGGCTTATCTTTCAGTTTACAAAAAATATTTTGGGCTGTAATCTTGTTGTTTACTTATTAGACATCACTTCAAGATTCTTGACATGAGTCAATTTAAGAATGAAGCACTTCTAAGATATATATTTTAGGCATAACTTTTCTATAAAATATAGAGTTGAGGTTTTTGTTATGATGAAGCATGATTTTTTTAAATAAGTGAGTTACTCACTTATGAAAGCCAGTCTTGTTTGATCTTAATTCTGTCATTCATGTCATGCATTCTGTTTTTATTGCTTCTATTAATAAACATTGCATTACAAAAAGAAATGATGAGGCTGTAAGTTCTCATTTAAGCATTGGGTTTTAAAAATTAGATGATATAGAGTCAAGGATATAGAGTCAGTGTCACACCATCAGTCCCCTGACCAAATCCAATAATAATAATTAATAATAATAATAATGACTAATAAAACAAGTCAACAGAAAATAAGATAAAATAAAACAGTAGTAATATTTGTCTGACATCTACATTATTTGTATTTAACAGTATAAATTCTATCAATTTGCTTAATTACCTATTTTTTATATTTTATGTTAAAAGATATTTTAATACACTATTATATAAATGTTTTCTTGACATTTAGATGTTTTATAGCAAATGTGATCCACTGATTTTTATCATGCAAGTCACTATATTTTCAAATAATTTTAGTAAGGCATGAATATTTTTTAACTGATGTCAGCTTTGAGTGCTTATTTCTGTCTTTGCTAACATATCAGGAGCTATCTATTGGAAAATATTTTTCTGGGATTTATGTCAAGTTCACTCATTTATAGTTTCTCTTTTTCTTTTATCTTTCCTTTGATAGTAATCTTATTCTCTAGGATTTTTCAAATATCATGAATAGCAAATAGGAAATCTCATCCTTAAATCATCACAGTGTTCAGGGATCTAAAAAATTAATCAGGATAGGAGTATTAACATTATTTAGAATCGTAACATATTTTATTGCACTTTAATTCCACTATACTTGACTTGTTCTTTCCTTTTTCCAGTTAGTAATAATCATTAATGTAGTAAATAAAAGGATCCAGGTAGCTAGAGTATTTCTGCTTCTTCATTCATTCATCCAATATGTATTTGTTAAGACTTATATGTTAAGCACTTAATGCTTAAGTTACTTTAGTGAACAAAACAAATAAGACCTCCTGCCTTCACTTCATCTATTTACATTAAATTATCCACGTCAATCAACATCTATATCTTCCTTCATTTTTTTTTGCAAACATAAATAAAAATACCTTTATTTTGACCTTACATATTTTTCAATATCTTTAACCATATTGAAATTTTGCATTTGTCAGACACTCTTTTGGTTGTTTTTACTTTTTTTGCATTTGTGCTTATTTGTGTGTGTGTCTTTCTCTCCATCTATCCATTGGGGATGTATTTTAAAAATCTGAGCTCATTGGAGAGACACCTCTATAAGATATTCTGGCCTCTTTCTTATTAATCAGCATAATTTACTTCTGTTCCTAAGGAATCTCCTGCAAACTTTATTATTATTAAATCTATTAGGGTGACATAAGTTAATAAAATTATATAGGTTTCAAGTGTACAATTCAATAATACATCATATGTATATTGCATTGTGTGTTTACCACCCGAAGTTAAACATTAATTGAGAAATTTCCATGCTTGGGTTTGTCTTTGCTCTTTTTCTTAGAAAGCACTTTTTAAGTCAGAGTTGAGTCCAAGGCTAAATACATGTTTTGGCTTTCCTGTGTATTTTACAATGTGATTCTCATGCAACATCACTGCAGTAAATCTGTATTTTAAAGGAGTAAGTTTATATTTTAAGAGAGCATTCTGCTTTAAACTTGTAAAGAAAAAAAAAAAGAGTGTCGGGAATTTTAAAGAATATGAGGAACAAAGCATATAGATTTAACCCCATCTCAGTAAGAATCCAGATAACAGAATATTATATGATTGCTGCTCTTATAAATGAAACCAATGGGCAAAACTTAATCAGGAAATTTGATGGAATATTTAGATATTATGTTTCAAGTTTGTGCACAATAAGAATCTATGTGCAAATGATAACCATAAAAAGTTTTCGGCCAACTCTTATATAAGTAGTAGAAACTCATGGGTAGATGAGCTATCTAATTGGACAGACAGTAAATTAGAAAGACATGTAAGACAATAAATTGAAATAAAAAGCAAAACTTTAGCTATTAAAAAAGGTTGTTGAAATTGTAATCATGGAAGGCAATTTAAGAGATAGGGAACATAAAATAATCACAATACAGATTCTAAATAAATAATGAAGGAAAGTACAGAAGAAATGAAATGAGCTGAAGAACTCATTTAAAAATGGTATTTGTGGGGAAAAAAACATCATGGATTGTAAATCCAACTGAAAATGGCTATTTTCATTCTGCTTTTATAGCTAGCAAAATGATAGATCGATTCATAGGTAGATGATAAGAAAAGTTAAAAGTTATAATTTACAATAAACATGATAAAATTAGATGCTGAAAATGTTATTTTAATGAATATAAAATAAAATGGAAAGGTAGTCTAAAATATTCTTTTAGAGAAATGTTTATAACCTGTTCACTTAATTATTATTATGGTGTGTTACATGAAGCTTGGTGGAAAAATGAACTAAATATTTTGAACATCTCTTTCGAGTAGGGGGAAAAGTGGCACTGGAATAACTGGGTATTTATAAAGAAAAAATGAAATTAGAGCTTTATTAACATCACAAATACAGGTCAATAGTATGTTGTTTAAAAGTATTTTAAAAAGAGAAGTTAAATACTTTTCAAAAAAATAAAAGAATACCTTTATGTTTTCAATAGAGTGAGGAATTTATTAAATATGATATAAAACATATTTGACTGCATTAAAAAAATCTCTAACTTACAAAATCACTATAAAACATTTAAAAATCAGTCATAGACTGAGAAAAAACATTTCAAATATGTATAATCAAGAAAGGATTAGTATGTATTCCACAGGAGGAAATATAGTCAATTAATATATGAAAATATACTCATTATCACCAATAATCAAGGAAATATAAACTATAGTTAGATATATTTCAAAACTAACAGATTGGGGGTAAGAAACTAAAAACTTGGCAAATACAAATTAGGCAAGGATGAAGAAAAATAGGAATTTTCATGTATGACTATCAAACGTATATATTAATATCACCATTTAAGAGAGTAAATTTGCATCATATGGTAAAGTTGAACAGGCTCACATCATTCAACTCACAATTTCTACTTCTATGTATATTATTGGTAGTACTACACATAATTTTGTAGTGGCAAATTAGTTGAAATAACAAATGCCTATATTAGTTTATGTGCTGCCAAAGCGAGCACAACAAATGCCTATATTAGGAAAATATACCGTTCTGTCTTTATACTGTGGAACTATACTAGAAGTTAAAAAGAAAAAAAAAAACTAAACTAAAACTGCATATAAGCACATGGTTAAATCTTTAAAGTGCAAGTTTCAGCAAAAAAGAAATGATACATAGAGATCATGCTATTAATATAAAGTTATTTTCTCCTGTTTCGTAAAGAGCTGGATTTTGCTTATGAATCAAATTGCTAAACATTTTCTTTTAATAAATGTGTTAATCACATTCACAGATATCAATATGACTGGTCTCAAATCTGTCATGTATTTTTTGCTTTAATGACTACATGCTTATTTTACATAAAATATGTTTCTACTAATGTGTTCTCTTTGCTCTTTTAGAAAATCATTTTAATACATAAGAATATTTATATTTTGTTTCAGTGGTTACTTTTCTCCTTACACATTTTTGTCCCTAGATTGAAATATTGACATATAACATTGCAAGTTTAAAGTATACAGTATGATGATTTGATACACATGTATATTGGGAAATGATTACCACAATAAGGTTAGTTAACATTTTGACCCCCTCACGTAATTATCTTTTTATGGTGCTGGTAACATTTAAAATTTATTCTCTTAGCAACATTCAAATATAAAATATAATATTATAGTCACCATACTATACATTAGGGATCCAGAACTTATTCATTCTGTACCTGAAAGTTTGTAACCTTTGACCAACATCTCCTCATTTCCCCCACCTGCAGACCCTGACAACCACCGTTTTACTCTCTATTTCTGAATTTACCTGTTTTTGATTCAACATATAAGTGAGAAAATGTAATATTTGTTTTTCTTTGTCTGACTTATTTCACTTAGCAGCAATACCTCAAGGTCTACCCATGATTAATTGAATTTTGACCTGTAGTTTTCTTTTCTTACACTGTCCTTATATGGCTCTGGTACCAGGGTAATGCTAGACTAGTAAAATGAGTTTGGGAGTGTTTTCTCCTGTTCGATTTTTTGGAAAAGTTTTGTTAATCCTTCTCTAAAATGTGGGTAAAATTTACCAGTAAAACTATATGATCCTGGGCTTTCTTGGCAAGTTATTGATTAGTAATTCAATCTCATTCTTCATTATTGGTTTGTTTAAATTTTCTATTTATTGATGCATCAGTCTTGATAGGCATGTATATTTGTAGAAATGTATCCATTTCTTCTAAGTAATTATTTTTTGGCATGTAATTATTTATAGTAGTCATTAATGATCTTTTGTATTTCTGTAGTAACAGTAGTAATGTCTCCTTTTTCATTTCTGATTTTATTGGCTTCTCTTTTTCCCTTAATGTAGCTAAAGGTTTCTCAATTTTAACTTTAAAAAAAAAACAGCTTAGTTTCATTGATTTTTCTTTATTTCTTTTATTCTCAATTTCATTTATTTCTCCTCTGATCTTTGTTATTTCTTTCTTCCTGCTAACATAGACCTTATTTTCTTCTTCTTTTTTAGTTTCTTAAAGTGTAAACTTTGATTGTTTACCTGAGGTTTTTTTTTCTTAATTTAGGCATTTATCACTATATACTTTTCTCTCAGACTTGCTTTTGCTGCATCCATAAATTTTGTCATATTGTGTTTCCATTTTTATTTGCTTCAAAGTATGTGTTTATTTTGCTTTCGACGTCTTCTTTGACCCATTTGTTCTTTGGGAATGTGTTATTTAATTCCACATACCTGTTAAGTTTTTAGTTTTCTTCTTGTTATTGATTTATAATTTTATGCCATTGTGGTTGATAAAGATAATCGGTGTGATTTCAATATTCTTACATTTGCTAAGGTTTGTTTTCTGACATAAGAAATTATCTACCTTGGAAAATGTTCTGCATGAGCTTGAAAAGAATGTGTATTCTCTTGCCGTTCAGTGCAATATTCTGTATAGGTCTGCAAGGTTCATTTGGATTAAAGTACAGTATAAGTCCAATGTTTCTTATCCATTTTCTGTCATGATGATCAATCATTGTCAAAAATGGGTTGCTGAAGTCCCCTAGTATTATTGTATTGTGATATGTTTCTCGCTTCTGTCATGGCAGTGTTTACTTAAAATATTTAGGTGGTCTGATGCTGAGTTCAAATAATTTGTAATTGTTATATATACTCTTGGCGAATTGACCCCTTTATCATTATGTAATGACCTTCTTTGTCTCTTGTTCCAGTTTTTGACTTAAAGTCTATTCTGTCTGATATAAGCCAAGCTGTCTTGCTCTCTTTTGGTTTCCATTTGCACAGAATGTCTTTTTCCATATTTCACTTTGAGCCTGTGTGTCCTTAAAGATGAAGTGTGTCCCTTATAAGCAGCACATAGTTGGGTCTTGTGATTTTTTATTTCTCCAGTCATTCTACACCTTTTGATTAGAGAATTTAAGCTATTTTCTCATAAAGTAATTATTGATATGTGAAGACTTGCTAATGCCTTAATATTTACTGTTCTTGTGCTGCTTTGCATTTCTATTTTTCCTTTTTTCTCTTTTGAATTGGTGATTGTCCATAGTAATATGCTTTAATTCCCTTCTCTTTATCTTTTGTGTATGTACAATAGGTTTTTGCTTTGTAGTTATCATGGGGTATATGTCAAACATCTTATAGATATGATTGTCTATTTTAAGCTGCTGGCATCTTATCTTTGATTGCATACAAAAACTCTGTCCTTTTCTCTCTCCCCATAACTTTATGTGTTTGATGTGACAGTTTACCTCTTATATTTTATATTTATGAACAAATTATTATAACTATAGTTAATTTTAATACTTTTACCCTTTGGCTTTTATATTAGAGTTATGTGGTTAAACACAATATTACAGTATTAAAGTATTCTGAATTTAACTATATGCTTAATTTCTCTAGTCTGTTTTATATTTTCCTATGTTTTCACGTAACTGATTAGCTTCCTTTCATTTCATCTTCAAGAACTTCTTTCAGTATTTCATGAAAAGCAGGTTTAGTGGGGTTGAATTCTAGCTTTTACTTGTTTGGAAAAGTCTTTATCTTTCTTTAATTTCTGGAAAAAAAAAACTTTAGGTAAAGTATTTGTTGGCAGGTTTTTTTTTTCTTTTAGTCATTTTAATATATCACTTCACTCTTTCTTGGCCTAAAAGTTTTCTACTGAGAAATTCATTGATAACCTTATGGGGATTTCCTTGTATGAGAGATTTTTCTTTCTCTTACTGCTTTTAAAATTCTCTCTTCGTCTTTGATTTTAAACAGTTTTATTTTTAATATGTCTTGGAGAAGATCATTTTGGGTTAAATTTTGGCAAGACCTATTAGCTTGATGAACTTAGATGTCTAAATCTTTCCCCATATTTCAAAATTCATTATTTCTTTTAATAAATGTTTTGCCTTTTTCTTCTTCTCTAATTTTAGTACTCTAATAATTTGTAGATTCTTTTAATTTGTTTCTTTTAATGGTATTCCATAATTCATGTAGACTTTCTTTGCTATTTTTTATTCTTTTCTCCCCTCTCTCTCACTTCTCTAACTGAATATCAAATTACTTGTAGTTCACTAACTTGTTCTTATGATTGGTCAGGTCTTATATTGAAGCTCTCTATTAAATTTTTATTTCAGTCATTGTGTTCTACTATTCTAGGATTTCTGTTTGATATTTTTAATGATTTATATTTATTTCTTCACTCATCGTGTTGTTAATTTCATTTGATTTTATATCTGTGTTTTCTTATAGTTCATTGAATTTTAAGATTATTCTAAATTCTTTGTTATTCAGTCCATAGATCTCCATTTTTTTAAGGTTAGTCCTTAGAGTTTTATTAGTTTCCTTTGATCATGTTATATTTCTTTAATTATTCATTTTTGTTGTGGTCCTTCTTTTGTGTCTGCACATTTGAGGAAGTAAGCGCCTCTTCCAGTTTTTACAGACTGGATTCAGTGGATAAAGCCCTTTCCCAGTCAGTCTGTCCAGAGATCTGAGTGGGCCACTTGGTGATGATCACATGTGGGCTTGCTGCTGGAGTCCTTGAGTGGCCAGGTCTGATGCTTATTCAGCAAGTGACAGGCCTGGTGTTTGGGTCAGTAAGGTGAGCCTGGAGTCTGGGTTCTTTGGGGCATGTCTGGTGTTTGAATCTGTGGTGATGAGCCTGGAATTCAAGTTTCTGTGAGTGGATCTGTATTCTGGGTTCACAGGAACAGACTTGTCATTGGGGACCACTAGGGTGTGCTCAATTTCAAGAATGATGCCTTGGAGGCTGGGACTGTAGGGGATAGACTAGTTCTAAGGCAAGCCTGAAACCTGGAGCTGCAAGTGTTGCCTATAACTTAGGACCTTGGGAGCTTGCTTGGAAGTAAGGTCTATGAGGCTTTTCTGGCATTGGTATGGACTAGGAGCTTGAGTCTATGAGATCTAGTCTGGAATCTAGGTCTATGGGAGCTGCTCTGGTGTTAGGGTAGACCAAGGTGACCTGGCCTGGTGCTGGGATGGGTCAAATACCTGGATTTATGATAGCATGACACTAGGCCTAGCCAGAAGTTTTGGTTCATGGATGCTTGCCTGAAGTCTGGATTGTGGGGGCTAATTGGGAACCTAAGGTAACAGGGGCTTGTTGTTTCATAATAACCAACAAGCATTAGAATGTGCTGGGAACCTGGGTTCATGAGAACCCACAAGGCACCTGGTGTCACAGGAGCCATTCAGTGCTGGTGTGAGTTTGTAGTTTGTGTTTTCAGGAGTCTGCTAGGAGCTTAGGTCACCTGGTGACTTGGGAGACATTCAGTGATGGTGTGAGCTTGGAGTTTTGGTTCATAGGAGCCCACTGAATGCTTGGAGTGACAGGAGCTAGCCAATGCTCGGTTGGTGGAGTTCACCTGAAACCAGGTGTCATGGAGGCCACTTGGGGCAACTGCAACCAGCTGGTGCTGGGGTAGACCAGGGGTTCTAAATTCATGGGAGCCCACTAGAAGTCTGGTGCCATGAAAACTGCTTGGGCTTGAAGCAGCCTCCTGGTGCTGTGGTAGCTGCCTGTGGTTAGTGGAGCCAGCAGGCACCTAGGTGAACTGGTGAGCCTGTGTTTGCAGGAGTCTGCTGGGACCCTGGAACTACAAGAACCAAACAGGGCCACAGAAGTGGGTTAATGCTGGGTGGGATCCTATGTTTACTAGAGTCCACCTGGAGGATGGCATCACTTGAGCCACCTGGGACCATGGGAAGTGGCTATTGCTATGGTGAAAAGGGGTCTTGCATTCTTGGAAGCCCATTGGGGTCTCAGTGCCATGAAAGCTACCTGGGACTGTTGGAGTCTCTTGGGCCCCAGGAACAGTCTGGGGGCACAGGAGATGGATGGGTATTCTGGATCAAGCAGGAACTGGGATTAGCTGGGACTCTGGGTTCATGAGAGCCTTCCAGGTTCCAACTAGGGCCATGTAAATTGGCCTTGTGCTGGGGCAGGAAGGTGCTGAGATCTGCAGTCAAGTTGATACTCACTTCACTCTCTTTCTCCTACGAGGAGAGTATTTTTCTCTTGGCTGCTGGATTTAGTTATCGGCAATGGGGGTAATGTGAATCTATCTTTCCTATTCTCTTCATCCTCAATACATATATATATATATATAATTCTGGTGCCTTACCCAGTTGCTATAATCCCTTACCTGGAATCCTTAAATCTTGTGAAGATATTTTAATGCATAGATAGTAGTTCAAAATGATGTTTCTAAGAGGGAATGGGAGCTAGAAATTTCTATACCACCATTTTGCTGATTTCACTTCTGTATAAAGTTTAAAACAAGGCTCCATATTTAACTGGCACAACTATTAATGAAAACATGCATGGTAATGATAAGCATTGAATGAAGGATAGTAGTTACCATTGGTAAGGGATAGAGGGAGACTAGATCAGTGAAGTTTGCATAGCCTGCTTCATTGTATTTGTAATGTATATTTACTAAAAATATATATGAAGAAAATATAGCAAAATATGCAGATTTGATAAAACTGAGTGATAGGTCAGTAGGTTTTATTTTATCTTATTTTATTCAATTTATTTTATTAAAAATTATTGGGGCAACATTAATTAACAAAATCAAATAAGTTTCAAGTGTGCAATTCAACAAAATGTCATATATATATATATATATATATACACACACACACACACACACACACACACACATATACGGCATTGTGTATTCACCACCCAAAGTTAAATTTAAAAAAATATTCTCTATATTTCATGTGTATTTCAAGCATCTTAAATAAGAAAGTTCAAATAAGGTCACCTGACATCTTTGACCTGGATTTTTAAACAATTGTTAATTTGATATGGATGCAAAATAGTAGGGGATTATATGTGCTTCTGAGAGAAGCTAACACTATTTATTACATCTTAAGTTTCTCCCAAAGTCATTCACAGTATTGTCTGTGTGTTAGAAATTGTATTATTTAAAACTTAGAATAGGTAAGATACATGTCATCTTGTTTGAAATTGCTTAATGCAAAAACAATCGTTCTTAGTGTGGACCCTGAGAAATTACCTACTAAGAAGCCTACTGGTGGCTAACTGGGCTCAAATTCAGCAAACAAAAACAAAAACAAAAACAGAGCGTAGTAGCCATTTCTACACAGGGAACTTTCATATAAATCACTCTTCAGAGAGAAACGTGCACTTAACTGCCTACCTTCCACACTGACTTGCCTACCTGCACTGTGTTACTGCTATCTGAGCCAACCCTTATAAAAGAGTTCCTGGAATTATATTCAACCAATAAGCCTAAGGCTTTCACTGTCCAATCTTAGCTGTTCAGTTATATTTCTCAGCATCTTCACTGACCAATCAGAGCAGCTCCTTTCTGACCAGTCAGAACAGTGCTATTTGGACCAATGAAACTGGGAGGATTTGGAGTCCTCATTTTCATGAGGACAGCCCAGTCAGGGACCAGGGGTGGTGAGTTCTGTCTATGTAAGTCAGCTTCCCTCTGGCTCAGGGAGTAATACTTTCTTTTTCCACCAAAGACTAAAGATTTAATTTTCCCCTGCTAGAGCTGAACCTCAGAAGATGTCTTGCTGGAGCAGAGCAGAGCTGATCAGACCAGACAGGAGCAGGTAAAGCAGAGCTGCCTAGCCAGAGAGAGGTCTCGCCCCATGGCCGCCTCACCCCCCATGGCCTCCTCACAGCCATACTGTTTTGCAACCACACTGTACTCACAGCTGTGCTGTATTACAGTTGAGCTGTTTGCACTGAATAAAGTTTCCTTCACTGCACCCCAAATTGGGGATGCCTGTTGGTATTGAACTGTTGCCAATGACCATCAGTTGACATTAGAAATGTTGAAAATATCTGTAACTTTTATACAAAAGTTTGAGTTTTGTAGTACATGCATTTATTTGTTTGGATTATAAATTGTTGTAATTTTTAAGGTGCTTGTTTGTTGTCAGTGTTGTTAGATAGGTAACATTTGGGCCCTTTGTGAATTTCCTCTCTACGTTTCTGTAATCACAGGGAAATTTTTGTTGTTGTTTTGATCTGTTTTTAAACAAGATACCAGAATCTAAATGAAATTACAGCTCTCATCACAATGTTTATTTTGTTGTTCCTAATATAAAGCAAAATTTTTATATTTGTGACCTCATTATTCAATTAATTCCTCAAGGATAAACCTTTTTCCTCCTTTTGTTAAGGAAAACGTGGTTTGCTGTTGTTGCAACTAAATGTCCTTGGATATAAACAATTAACATTATACATGTATTTGTACACATCGTCATGTATAGAACTAACTTTCTATTAATACAGAAAAAAATGAATAGTATTACAATTTCAGCATAAATTGTTATTCAAGGGAAATGTTCAGAAATAAAATGAAACACAAATAGCAAAAAATATTTGTTTGTTGTTTTTTTAATTTTTTCAGTAGAGAACCTTAGGTCATTTTTCCTCCCAGGAGTTGAATGCCCTTGTGCTATGCTGTCCTGTATGGATTAATGCTTGAGGAGAGCTGACTAACCCAGTTTAATTGCTCAGTATAATATTTTACTTAACCTTTCTTTCCAGTGGATGCCATTTTCACTATTTTTCTTTAAGGTAAAACAACAGTACCAGAAAAAATAATGATTTATGGTGTTACCGCACAGGTGCTGTTGAAACAAATAGAAAATAAGAACAAATTTATTTTGAATATAAGATGAAGGACAGGGGTAGCAGAACTTGGAGAGGTTGCAACTTACATAAGTGTTTTTATTACCATAAAAATTATTGGCAGTTTAGTAATAATGACATGCACTTTGCTCTATTTTTAGCATAGTTGGCTAGGAACTCACTATAATTTTAAATGAAGCTTTTTTCTTGTCTTTCATGTTTTTATTTGTTGAAAAGTAGAAAATGACAAGTTTCCTTGGTGTCATCTGGAATTATGGATCAACAAATGAGAATCAAACTGAAATAATTTAATGTGAGCCTTCCATAAAGCTTTCCTTGATTTCAAAACTAAACTTGAGGTTAATATTGAACTGTCCTGGCCTTGATCCTTCAGAACACATATAACATACAGTAAACAATTTGGCATATGGATATTTTTGGGTTAGTACCTTTACTGACTTTTTCACTTAGCTATTCAACAGGATGGTAAGTGCCTTGTTTCTATCCTCACATTGTTTACCTCAAGATTCTGCACAAATTACATGCTTGATAAACATACATTGAATTGTTTATGATCTTGTCCATTCTTTTGTCCCTGTATCATTCTGGTTCTCTTCTATATCTAAATTAATAATTAAAAATTTCTTCTACTTTATTTCTAATTTTCTTTTAATTTCCTACACTGAATTTTATGACTTTATTTTTTTCAGGTCAGTTAGAAGACTTCCCATATAGACAATCCTTTGACTATCAATTGAAATGCAACTTATTTATAATTCATAAGAGCAGGACTCAGTAGCTACAAATAACTACAAGTATTAAGTCAACTATTTTCACTTGAGCTAACATCTGGACAACATGCTCTTTCCTGGTATACTTGGCCTCCTGGGCAGTGAATGTGCCATCTCTGTGATCTGAAAATTTAATCATTTCTTCCTAAGTTTCATGTCAAGCACTTTGTACATGCTCAGGCAAACAGCTCTCGAATTGAAGTAAAGAAATGGGAAGGAGGAAGGAAAATTATTGGGACCTGATGGATCTCTTGAAATTAATAACTTAGGTAGGGGAAGGAGTTTGTTTATTCAAAGTTGAAAAGCTGTATGTTTTCTGAATCTCTACTTAATCAAATTCACTCTACTAATAACATAGTAAAACTTCAAACTGACTTTTCTTTTGAAATTTCTCTTCTTCTTTGCCATGAAGAAAACAGACACTAGTTTAGTGGTTACCATAGGGAAAAAGTGGAAGGGGAAAAGTATGTAACTGTAAAGGAAGTAAAATATATGGCGACAAGAAAATTTGACTTTATGTGGTGAACACAAAATGCAATATACATGTGACATATTATTGAATTGTACACTCAAAATCTATATTTTATCAATATCATTCCAATAAATTTATTAAAAATAAAATTTTAAAAAGTGGCAATTTTGAAGACTATGCTAAAATTTAGTCTTTTGAGAAAATATTACTTTATTGATTAGAACTGTTGGGTTTGCTTCATATGTTTTATTTTCTTTCCAGAACAGCTAGTAGATAAATTGTCTCATTTATTTACTTATTCATTCACATATTTATTCTTTATTCACTAAACATTTTGCACAAAATAGACAATTATATGTTGGTTGCATGAATTATATTTTGCTTATCCTATAGTTGACCCTTTTCCCTGGATCTTGTCATTTTTTCCTCTTCTGTTCACACACAAATCCATACAGACATATATAAATGAATAAAATGCCATTTTTAGAGATGTCAACCAATGGTCATTGGGTGTAGTGAAGGAGGAGTCTTCTTTTAGTGCAAATGGCTCAGTTGTGATACAGTTTCAGTGTAAAACAGGACAGCTGTGAGAGAGTTCAATATTGACACAGTTCAATTATGGCTCACCATGGCTGTGGAACAGCATGGCTGTGAGGTGACCCTGGGTTGAGGTGGCCCTTGGTTGAGGCAGCCCTAGGGTGAAGTGGCCCCAAGGTCATAGCTCAGCTCCTGTGTTTCAGCTCAGCTCTGCTGCACTTCACATCAGCAAGACAGATCTGCTTTGGTCCAGTGAGAAAGCTTTGGTGTTACTGTTCTACCTGGGGAAACACCATCTTCATTGGAAACAAAGTGCACTCTCTGAGCCAGAGGAGAGCTGATTTATACACAGAATGGTCCTTGATTTGCCCATTATCATGTAAATGAAGACTCCAAATCCTCACAGTTTGATTGGTCCAAAAAAATACTGCTCTGATTGGGTAGAATGGAGTGGCTGTGATTGGTCAGGGAAAATGCTAATGAGAATGTAGTTATGCAGCTCTGATTGGATGGGGAAATTGTCAGTCCTATTAGTTGAAATACTATTCCATGAACTCTTTTACAAGCCTTGGCTCAGATATCAGGAACACAGTTCAGACAGGCAATTCAGTGCAGACAATAGGCAGGTTAGTACAGGCTTCTCCATGAAGCATGGCTTGCATGAGAGGTTTCTTTTCAGGAACAGCTGCTAGGCTTTGTGTTTTGTTTTATTTTTTAAATTTGAGCCCAATTATCTATCACAAGCCTTTCTCAATAGGTACCTTTATTCTTATGGTCAACCAAGGTTAATTGCAATTTTCAAGACCTAACTTTAAAAAACCCAAAATTTCTATGTGAACTGGCACGTATGTTGTGTTCTTTAACTTTCCTAAAAACATATTTAATAGATGAGTTTTATTCTTTATAGAATTATACTTATGAAAATTAAAAGCTACAATTCATAACAGAAAAAAGTATGCAAAATAGTTGCAAATTTATGTTATTTCTAAAGTATAGAATGAAATTTAGATTTCTTGTAAGCAAGGAATTTTGATATAATACAATGTGACATGTGAGGAATTTTTAAAACAGTGTTGTGGTAAGATGTAACATAAGAGGTATATTGTGAATTTACATCAGTTAAGAAAGATTGTTATGAATGAACATGCTTTTTAGAAAAAAGATTTCCGATAATTTTTGTAGGAATTTTCTAATTTTGCTAACATTTTTTACAAACACAATAAAGTGTTTGAATATGTATATATAGCAATAGTTAATACTTTTCTAAATGTTTACACTGTGCACCAGGTTCTGGTCTAAGAACTTTATTTTTTTTTATTATTTATTATTATTATTATTTTTTTTAGGCGAGGCAACCTGTGGTTAGCTTCACAGATTGCAAGGACCTTGTCAGCTTACAATCTCTTACTTTTTTTCTATTTTTTACGTCTTCAGCACATGGACTTCCTAGGCGGCCTCCCATCCAAGTACTAACCAGTCCTGACCCTGCTTAGCTTCTGAAATCAGACGGGATTGAGCTTGTTCAGGGTAGCATAGCCGTAGACAGGTCTAAGAACTTCAAATACATTAACTAATTTAATGATTCCAATAAATTCATGAGATAAGGTACTATTATTATCTACATTTTATATATGAAAAAACTATGACATAAAAGGGATAAATAATTTGTTTACTATTATGTAGCTAGTAGGTAATAGAACTGGGATTTATGTAAGGAAGTATGGCTCTTAATTCTGTGCTCTTAACCGTTTTGTTTAGCCATCTCTCATTATACCTAAAGCATTTATTATAGATTTATAAAATACTTTTTTTCAGGATAGCAAAGCGCTTTAAAATATTTTATAGAAATACTTTTTAATGTGTATTTTTTTAATTAATGAACTTTATTTTTAGAGTATTTCTAGGTTGATAGCAAAACTGAGCAGAAAGTACAGAGTTCTCCTATACTCCTGCCATCCTCACACACAACTTTCTTCCCTATCAACATACCACATCAGAGTGGGACATTTGTTAACACTGATGAAACTACATTGACATATCAGCACCCAGAGTCCAAAGTTTACATTAAGATTTACTCTCCATGTTATATAGCTCATAGATTTTGAGAAATGCATAACGATGTGTATTTACTATGAAGGAATCATATAGAATAGATAAAACTGACCTAAAAATCCTTTTTTTTTTCTTATATATCCTTCCCTCATCCTTACATCTTAGCAATTGCTGATGTTTTTATTGTCTCTGTACTTTTGCATTTTCCAGAATGTCATACAGTATGTAGCCTTTTCATAGTGTTTGTTCACTTACTAATAAGAATTTAAGGTTTCTCTATGGCTTTTCATGGCTTAATAGCTCATTTCTTTTTAGTATTGAACAAATTTTATTTTATTTGCCCACTCACCTACTGAAGGACATGTTGGTTCCTTTCAAATTCTGATAATTATAAATAAAGCTGCTATAAATATCTTTATGTAAGATTTTGTGTGGAGGCAAGTTTTCATTTCATTTGAATAAATACCAAGAAGTGCAATCCCTGCATCATTTGGTCAGAGTAGGCTTAGTTGTGTAAGAAAGTGTCAAAATGTCTTCCGAAGAAACTTTACCACTTTGTATTCCCACAAGGAATAAATTATATTTCCTGCTGCTCCACAGCCTTGCCAGCAATGGTGTTGTCAGTGTTTTGGAGTTTTGCAATTATAATAGGTATGCAGTGGTATCTCCTTGTTATTTTAATTTGCAATTCCCTATGGATATATGATATTGAACATTTTTGTAATATGCTCATTTTTATCTGTCTCTTTTCAGTGAGGTGATTATTCAGATATTTTACCCATTTTTAAATTATGTTCATTTTCTTATTTAGTTTTAAGATTTCTCTGTATATTTTGGATGAGACCTCTATCAGATGTGTCCTTTATTTTATCGCAGTCTGTGACATTTTTTTCTCATTTTCTTTACATTGTCTTTTGAAGAACATAGTTTGTCATTTTTATGAAGGCCAGTGTATTAATTTTTTCTTTCATAGGTAAAGTATTCGGTGTTGTATCTTAAAAGTCATCACCATATACAAGGTTATATAGATTTTCTCTTATGTTTTCTTCTAGGAGATTTATAGATTTGTGTTTTACATTTAAGTCTATGATCCACTTTGAGTTAATTTTTGGGAAGGGCATAAGGTTTGTCTAGTTTTTTTTTTTTTGTTTGCATGTGAATGTCTAGTTGTTTCAGCACCATTTATTGAAAACACTGTCTTTGATACATTGTATTGCCTTTGCTCCTTTGTCAAAGGACAGGTGACTATGCTTATGAGGCTCTATTTCTCAGCTCTCTATTCTGTTCCATTGATCTATTTGTTTTTTTTTTTCACCAATATTACAATGTCTTGACTACTATACCTTTATAGTAAATCTTGAAGTTGGGTAATGTTACTCCTTCAACTTTGTTCTTATCTTTCAATATTTAATTGGCTATTTTCTTCATATAGAATTTGTACATATTTTTGTTAGATTTATATCTATTTCATATTTTGGATGCAAATGTAAATAATAATGTGTTTTTAATTTGAATTTCCACTTGTTAATTGTTGGTATATAGAAAAGTGATTGACTTTCATATGCTAAACTTGTATCCTACAACCTTCCTGTAATTACTTATTAATTTTAGGAGTTTTTTGTCAATTCTTTTAGATTTTCTATATAGACGGTCATGTCATCTGCAAACAAAACCAGTTTTATTTCTTTCTTCCCAATCTATGTACCTTTTGTTTCCTTTCTTTGTCTTGTTGCATTAGCTAGTACTTCCAATACCATGTCTAAAAGAAGTGACAAGAAAGGACATCCATACCTTGTTCCTAATCTTAGGGGGAAAACAAAGTTTCTTACTATTAACTATGATGTTAGCTGTAGGACTGTTGTTTCTAAATATATTAACTTATTTTTAAAGTTAATTAACTGAGATAACATCAGTTAATAACATTATATAAATTTCACATGTACAACTTTATAATATGACATCTGTATATTCTATTGTATGCTTACCACTCGAGCAGCTGTAGATTTTTTATATTTTCTCAAATTAAGAAAGTTCCCTTCTAATCGTAGTTTGCTTTTTTTAAAATCATGAATGTGTGTTGTTTTTATAATTTATGAAGTAATCCCCCCAATTAGTACCACCTGGAACCACACATAGTTATTATAGTATTATTGAGTATAATACCCATGCTGTACTTTACATCCTCATGATTATTTTGTAACTACCAATTTGTACTTCTTAATCCCTTCCTCTTTTTCATCCAGCACCCCAAACTCTCCCATCTGGCAACAATTTGTTCTCTGTATCTATGAGTCTGGTTCTGTTTTGCTTATTCATTTATTTTGTTCTTTACATTCCACATATAAGTAAAATTATATGGCATTTGTCTTTCTCTGTCTGACTTATTTCATTTAGCATAATACCCTCTAAGTCCATCCACGTTGTCGCAAATGGTAAGATTTTGTTCTATTTTTTTTTTATAGTTGAGCAGTATTGCATTACATTTATGTACCACTTCTTCTTTATTCAATCATCTATTGGTGTGCACATAAATTGCTTCTATGTCTTAACTATTGTAAATGACATTGCAATAACCATAGGGGTGCGTATATCTTTTCAGATTGCTGTTTTAAATTTCTTTGGATAAAAACCTGAAGTGGAATTGCTGGGTCATCAGGTAGTTTCATTTTTAATTTTTGAGGAACCTCCGAATTCTTTTCCATACTGGCTATACCTGTTTTCAATCTCACCAGTGCACAAGGGTTCCCTTTGCTCCATATCCTCACCAGCACTTGTTCTTTGTTGATTTATTGATGATAGCCATTCTGACAGGTGTGAGGTGACATTTCATTCTGGTGTTAATTTGTATTTCTCTAATGATTAGTAATATTTAGCACATTTTTATATGTTTATAAGCCATCCGTATGTCCTCTTTGGAGAAATGACTATTCAAGTCCTCTGTCCATTTTTTAAATTGAATTGTCTGGGTTTTGTTTTTTGTTTCTTTTTCTTTTTTCTTTTTTGTCTTGAATTGTATGACTTTTTTATGAATTTTAGATAATAACACTTTATTGGATGTATCATTGGGTGAATATTTTCTCCCATTTAGTATGTTTTATTCTCTGGAGTTTTTTTTGTTTTTGTTTTTGTTTTTGTTTTTGTTTTTTTTTTTGCTTGTTTCCTTTGCTGTGCAAAAACTATTTACTTTGATATATTCCCATTTGTTTGTTTTTTTTCTTTTGTTCTCCTTGCCCAAAGAGATACATTATAAAAACTATTACCAAAAGCAATGTCAGAGAGTTTACTGTCTATGTTTTCTTCTGGGAGCTTTATGGTTTCAGGCCTTATATTTAACTATTTAATTCATTTCAAGTTTGTTTTTTATATGGTAAGAAGGTAGACTAGTTTCACTTTTTCACATGTATGTTTTCAGTTTTCCCAACACCACTCATTGAAGAGATTGTCTTTATTCCATTGTATATTCTTGCTTATTTTGTCACAGATTAATTAACCATACAAGCATGGGTTTCTTCTGGGTTTTCTATTCTTAAACCATTGATCTACATGTTTATTTTCATGACAGTACCATCCTCTTTTGATTGCTATAGTCTTGTAGTATAGTTTAATATCAGATAGTGTGAAACTTTCAACTTTCTTCTTTCTCAAAATTGCTGTGATTATTTGGAGTCTTTTATGGTTCCACACAAGTTTTAGAATTATTTATTCTAGTTCTGTGAAAAATGCCATTGGTATTTTTATAGGGGTTGCATTGAATCTACAGATTGCTTTGAGTACTATGGATATTTTAACAATATTAATTAATTTTATACATGAGCATAACACATGCTTCCATTTATTTGTATCTTCTTCAATTTTATTCTTCTATGTCTCATAATTTTTGTGAGTACAAGTCTCTTAGGTTTTGGTTATTTTATTTCTAGGTTTTTTTTTTTTGATGCAGTTGTAAATGGGCTTGTTTTCTTAATCTCTTTCTGATAGTTCATTATTGGTCAACACACATTGCAGTATACATGTGATGTATTATTGAATCGAACACTTGAAACATATATATTTTATTAATCAATATAACCCCAATAAATTTATTTACAAATAACAAAGAAATATCCAATTGAATGGTAACATCCAATAGTCGCCTCTCTCTACTGAGTTAGTCAACCTCATGATTATGCCATATGATTTTTCTTGCCAGCTTTCAGATGAAACGTGGTCTTTGAATTCTACAAAAAAAAAAAGTTAAATATGTAATGCAGAGAAAATCTTGCCTTTTAAATAAGAAAATATTTCTGCTTGGATTTATTTGAAAAATGACTGTTTTAAGTGTATTTATGGATTGTTCTCTTAGCTGTTACATTTATTGAAAAAATATTAAGTAAAAATTTTGCAAAATGAAAAAACTGCAACCAATTTCTGAAACATATATTTTGTATCCTATTATTTTACTGAATTCATTTATCAGTTCTAATTTTTTTCTTTTTTCTTTTTTTTGCAGAATTATTAGGGTTCTCTACATATGGTATCATGCCATCTGCAAATAATGACAGTTTTACTTCTTCCTTTCAAATTTGGATAGCATTTATTTCTTTTTCTGTCTGATTACTGTGGCCAGAAATTCTAAACTATGTTGAATAAAAGTAGTGAAAATGGACATTCTTGTCTTGTTCCTGATCTTAAGGAAAACACTTTTAGCTTTCCCCCACTGAGTATGATGTTAGCTGTGGGTTTGCCATACATGGCCTTTATTATGTTAAAATACATTCCCTCTATTCCCACTTTGCCAAGTTTTTATTATAAATGGATGTTGCATTCTGTCAAATGTTTTTCTGTATCTATTGATATCAACTTATGATTTTTTTCTTTTGTTTATGTGCTGTACTGTATTAATTGATTTACAGAAATCAATTGTACTTGCATCCCAGGAATAAATCCCACTTGATTATGATATATAAACTTTGTAATATTTTACTGAATTTGGTTTGCTAATATTAAGTTGAGGATTTTTCCTCTATGTTAATTGAGGCTATGAGCCAATATTGTCCTCTTTTTTTTTTTTTTTTTGAAATGTCTTTGTCTGCTTTGGGAATCAAGTTAATGTTTGCCAGATCTATCAATACTCTTTGATTTTTGTGATAATTTGAGAAGAATACATGTTCTCCTTTAAATGTTTGGTAAAATTCACCTGTGAAGTCATCTGGTCCAGGACTTTTGTTTGCTGCAAGTTTTTAGAATACAGATTTGATTTCATCAATAGTAATCATTTTGTTCACATTTTCTGATCTTTCTTTTTCAAGTTTTTAAAAATTAATTATTTTTTAACTGAAGAAATTATTTTAATTTCCCCCCGTATACCTCCACCATCCTTCTTCCTTCTTACCTTCTAGTAAACACTAGTCTATTGTCCATGTCCATGAGTCTCTGTTTGTCCTGTGTGTTTGTTGCTTTTAGTTTATAACCAACATATAAGTGATATCATGTGCTTTTCAACTTTTTCTGTCTGGTTTATTTTGCTTAGATGATTATCTCAAGATCCATCCATGTTGTCGCAAATGGCAGTATTTCATCCCTTCTTATGGCTGAGTAATATTCCATTGTGTATATGCACCACAGCTTATTTATCCAATCATCTATAGTAGGACACTTTGGTTGCTTCCATGTCCTGGCCACTGTGAATAATGCAGCTATGAACATCGGTGTGCAAATATCTTTTCGGATATGGGTTTTCAAGTCTTTGGAGTAAATACCCAATAGAGGAATTGCTGGATCATATGGTAGATCAATTCTTAGTTTTTTGAGGAAACTCCATACTGTTTTCAATAGTGGCTGTAACAATTGGAAGTTCCACCAGCAGTGTATGAGGGTTTCTTTTTCTCTGCATCCACTCCAACATTTGTTATTACTTGTTCTGTTGATTACAGCTCTTCTAAAATGTATGAGATGGTATCTCATTGTGGTTTTGATTTGTATTTCCCTAATAGGTAGGGATGTTGAGCATCTTTTCATATGTTTGTTGACCATATGTATGTCTTCTGGGGAGAAGTGTCTGTCCAGGTCCCCTGCCCATTTTTTGATTGGATTATTTATTTTTTTGTTGTTATTGAGTCATATGAGTTTTTGTATATTTTGGATATTAGGTCTTTATTGGAGGCGTTGCTTGGAAATATATTTTCCCATTCGATGGCTAGCTCTTTACCTTGTTGATGGATTCTTTTGCTGAGCAGAAGCTTTTTAGTTTGGTGTAGTCCCATTCTTTTAGTTATGCTTTTACTTCTCTTGCCTTTGAGGTCAAATTCATAAAATCCTCTTTAAGTCCAAGGTCCTTGAGTTTAGTTCTTATGCTTTCTTCTATGCATTTTATTGTTTCAGTTCTTATATTCAGGTCCTTAATCTATTCTGAGTTAATTTTGGTGTGTGATGATAGACAACAGTCTAGTTTCTTTCTGTTGCAGGTGGCTTTCCAGTTTTCCCAGCACCATTAATTGAAGAGGCTTTCTTTCTCATTGTATGCTTTGGAATTTTTTGTTGAAAATTATTTGCCCATATAAATATGGATTTGCTTCTGGACTCTCGACTCTGTTCCACTGGTCCATGTGACTGTTTCTCTGCCAATACCATGTTGTTTTGATTACTATCCCTTTGTAGTATAATTTGAAGTCAGGCAGAGTGATGCCTACAGTCTTGTTTTTGTTTCTCAGGATGGATTTGGCAATTCGGGGTCATTTATGCTTCCATACAAATGGGATGATTTTTTGTTCTATTTCTTTAAAAAATACCGATGGAATTTTGATGGGGATTGCATTAAACCTGTATAATGCTTTAGGTAATATGGTCATTTTAACTATGTTGATTCTTCCAATCCAAAAACAGAATATCTTCCAATTTCTTTGTATCTTCTTCTATTTCTTTAATAGGGTCTTGTAGTTTTCATTATATAAGTCCTTCACATATTTCATTAGATTTATTCTCTGGTATAATATTCTTTATGTTGCAATTGCAAAAGGACCATTTTTTCCATTTCTCTTTCTGGCACTTCATATTAGAGTATAGGTACACTATGGATTTTTGAACATTGCTTTTTTATCTAGAAAATTTACTATATTTGCTTATTGTTTCCAGTATTGTTCTTATGGAGTTTTTAGGGTTTTCTATAAAGAGAATCATGTCATCCACCAATAGTGAGAGTATGACTTCTTCATTTCTTTTTGGGATGCCTTTTATATCTTTCTCTTGTCTGATTGAACTTGGTAGGACCTCCAATGATATATTGAATAACAGTGTTGATAGTGTACAGACTTTCCTTGTTCCTGAATTTAGAGGTAAGGTTTTCAGTTTTTCACCATTAAGTATAATGTTGGCTGACGGCTTGTCATATGACCTTCATTATAGTAATTTGCCTCTATACTGATTTTGTTAAGTGTTTTGATCATAAATGGATTCTGTATCTTGTCGGAGGCTTTTTCTGCATCTATCTGATTCTTATTTTTTAATTTGTTTATGTGGTGTATCACATTAACCAATTTGCATATGTTGAACCATCCCTGTGCCTTTGGGATAAAGCCCATTTGATCGTGGTGTATAAACTTTTTAATATATTGCTGTATTCGGTTCACTAGTATCATATTTAGGATTTTTGTATCTGTGTTCATGAGAGATATTGGTCTATAGTTTTCTATTTTTGTGTTATCTGTACCAGGTTTTGGTATCACGGTAATATTGGCCTCATAAAATGATTTGGGAAGTCTTGCCTCCTCTTCAATTTTTTGGAAGAGTTTGAGAAGAATAGGTATTAAATCTTCTTTGAATGTTTGGTAGAATTCACTGCTGAAGCCATCTAGTTCTGGAATTTTACTTTTTGGTTGGTTTTTGACGATTGTTTCACTTTCCATGCTGCTGCTCACTATTTATTTTCCAGATCTTCTTGATTCAGTCTAGGGAGATTTTATATTTCTAAGTACTGTTCCGTTTCTTCTAGGTTATTAAATTTGGTGTTATATACTTTTTCATAGTATTCTTGTATGATTGTTTGTATTTCTGCAGTGTCTGTCATAATTTCCTCTTTCATCCCTAATTTAGTTTGTGTCATTTCTCTTTTTTCCTTAGTGAGTCTAGCTAGGGGTTTGTCAATCTTATTAACCTTCTCAAAGAACTAGCTCTTTGTTTCATTTATTGTTTCTGTTTTTTTTTTTCCAATTCCATTTATTTCAGCTCTAAGTCTGATTATTCCTTTCTTTCTGCTGACTTAAGGCTTCATTTGTTCTTCCTTTTCTAGTTTTTTTTTTTTTTTTAAGATGAATCTTTAGGTTGTTTATTTGAACTCATTCTTTGTTTTTGAGGAAGGCCTGTAATGACATGAACATTCCTCTTATGACCGCTTTTGCCGTGCCTCAAAAGCTTTGATATGTTGTACTATCATTATCATTTGTTTCTACTTATCTCTTGATCTCTTTTTATTTCTTCTCTGACCCAGTTTATCTTCAGTAGTATGTTGTTTAATCTCCATGTATTTGTGATTCTTTCTACTTTCTTTTTACAGTTGATCTCTAGTTTCAAAGCATTATGATCAGAGATTATGGTTAGTGTGATTTCAACTCTCTTATATCTGTCGAGGCTATCTCTGTGTCCAAGTACATGGTCAGTCCTTGAGGATGTTCCATGTGAACTAGAGATAAATGTATAAGCAATTGTTCTTTGGGGATGAAAGGTTCTGTAAATCTCAATTATGCCAAGTGGTCTAATGTGTCATTTAAGGATGTTATTTCTTTATTATTTTTTGTTTAGATGGTCTGTCCATATTCGACATTGAGGTATTTAGATTCCCTACTATGATAGTGTTTTGACCTATTTCTCCCTTCAGTTCTGTTAGTAATTTCTTTAGATATTTCGGGGCTCCCTAATTGGGAGCATAAATATTAGTAAGTGTTATGTCTTCTTGGTGCATGATTCCCTTTATCATTATGAAGTGTCCCTCAGTATCTTTCTTTAGCTTTTTATTTTGAAGTTTATTACATCCGATATTAGTATCGTTACTCCTACTTTTCTGTGAATGTCATTTGCTTGAAATGTCTTTTTCCACCCTTTCTCTTTAAGTCTATATTTGTCTTTGGAACTGAGATTTGTCTCTTGTAGGCAACATATGGTTGGCTTTTGTTTTTTGATCCAATCTCCAACTCTGTGTCTTTTTATTGGTGAGTTCAGTCCATTTACATTTAGGGTGATTATTGAAATATGAGGTCTTCTTATAGCCATTTTATCTTTTGCTTTCCCGTAGTTCATTTTTCCCTTGCTTCCTTGTCCTTGTGTTTCTGTTTTCTTAATTTTGGTTGGCTTTTGTGGGTTTTCCCTCTGGTCCTTTTTGCTTTATGTTAAATACTTCAG
>CM053505.1:49738805-49853062 GCA_028627145.1 Eidolon dupreanum | reverse complement strand
TTTTTTTTTGTCATTTTCTTTTAGGCGCACTGACCTCTTTCAGTATTTCTTGTAATGCAGACCTCATCATGGGAATGCATTCAGTTTTTGTATATCTGGAAATTTCTTTATTTCTCCTACACATGTAAAAGAGAACTTTGCTGTTTCATCATTTTTTGCCGTTAGTTCTCTTCATTTAATAGTTTGAATATTTGATTACACTTCTTTCTGGCTTGTAAAATTTGTGCTGAGAAGTCCGATGATAATCTAATGGGTATCCCTTTAGTGATTACTGTTTTCTTTTCCTTGGCTGCCCTGAGAATTCTGTCTTTGTCAGTGATTTTTGTTAATTTTAATACAATGTGTTTTGGCGAAGGCCTTTTTGGGTTGAGATAATTGGATGCTGTGTTCACTCGTTGAATTCTAAACTGCAGCTCATTCCTTAGATTTGAGAAATTCTCATCAACTATTTTTCCGAAAATGCTTTGTAATCCCTGCTCCTTTTCCTCCTCTTTGAGAATGCCCATTATTCTTATATTTCCCTTCCTGATGGTATCAGCTAGTACTTGCATTTCTCTTCATTATTTTTCATTCTTTGGTTTCTTTCTTCTTTCTTCTGGTTTATTTTTAGATTTCTGTCTTAGATGTCACTGATCTTTTTCTCCATTTGGTCATCTCTATTTCCCAAGGTTGCTATTTCATTTTTCATCTCTTTCAGTGTTTTCTTCATATCCAGAAGTTCTATTTGGTTCTTTTTGAAGGTTTCAATCTCTTTGCTAAAAAAACTAATTCTGGTGATATAATTATTTTTTCAATACCTGAAATGTTGATATGATTGGTTTTAGATTTCACTGAGATTTTTCAAAAGTACTAGCCTGAATTCTGTCAGTGAAGTCGCATACTTCTATGTGTTTAAGCTTATTTTCTGGAGTTTTTTTTCTTTTTCTTTTTGTGCTTCCTTGTCACCTTGTTTATTCATGATATAATGGACTATTGAAAGTATATTCTGCTTTTTTTTCTATTAAGAAGGTCTATTATATACAGATTTCTCTTTAGTCTCTTGTAAAGGTGTTTTCCTTTTGGTTCCCAGTAGGTGGCATCTAAGCCTCTTGGATCCCTGCTTTATATAAAGTCTTATTAATGTCTTCTTTTTCTTATATAAATTCTATCATTCTTGGTCATTCTTGGTACGTGCAGTCTCAGTCCCTGTCAGTGTTAGTGACAGTTTCAGTAGAGTTTGCTCACATTTTCCTGGGCTTTCTGTGGTGTTTTGTCTTAGAGGATGGGGGGGTGGCATGTCCTTGTTTATTAGGGAATGGGAGCTGTGGCTCTGTCTCTTGTTTTGCAACTGTAGCTGGTAATAATATATTGTTGCTTCTCTGCCGTCCCCGCTTCTCTTATTTTTGCCCTGATTCCTAGGCACTGACGTTGTGTGGCTCTCACAGCTATCTCAGGCAGGGTTGTTTAGGAAACCCACTGCACCTCTCCCCTCCACCTCCTCCTGTTGTAAGATCTGGCCTAGAGAAGCAGTGTCTTTGTTTCTTCCAGTCTACCAATGGTCTCCTGTGATTCTGACCTTTGGTAACTCTTATGCACAGATCCCATGGTCAGACGTGCTGGTGTGAAGGATGGGTGTTTTTTGTTGAATTTTAGATGTTCAGCTTATTGTTATTTCTAGGGGAAAGATCTGGGGACATCTCTCACCTTGCCATGTTTCTGACGTCACCCAGGTCTTCCATTTAGCCCAATGCTCCCTGAGAGATTCAAAGGCCACAATATCAACCACAATATTAATTAATGACTGCTTTCCAGAAGTAATAAAAATGATGTGTTTGTACAATTTTTTTCTACCTTTTATTAAAGCCACAAGTAACACCCAAAACTCACTCCAAGGAGAGCCCTCCCAGATATTCACTTTTAGTAGACAATGCCAAATAGCTTTTTAAACTGAGAGTACAAATTTATACTCCAATAGCATGTATAATGATTTTAGTTAATGAATATCAATACCAACACTTGGAATTGTAGTTTTTTACATCCCGGCAATTCTAGTGTGAGACTCTTTTTTGCAATTCTCTAAAAATTAATGCAGTTTAATAATGTTTCGTATATTTATTGATCACCCTTGACAAAAAATTAACTTAAAATTGATCATAGCTCTAAATATAATATACCAAACTATAAAACTCATAGAAACAGTTTTCCAAAACCCATTTTCCCCTCCCCAGGGTTGCCTAATTAGTGTCCTGGGCCTGGAACATTCCCTTTTATAAAGCCCAGGTGCTTCCGCCTTGTTAGGATAAATCTTTCCTAGTTCGAGGTATACACTGAACTTCTTTGTACTGCTTAACCATGTGCATCATACTGCACCTGGCCAGCCCTCTTAATATATCTGCCCCCCATGGGGAGGAAATGACATTTTGACTATACCAAAAGAGGGATGTGTTAGTCCATCACCCTGAATCAGCTATCAGGAGGGACCCACTGGGCATGAGGGACCAGTGCACATGACAAACACTGATCTTACTATGTGTTTCCTCTTTCTTTAATTAAAATGTTCCAACTAGTACCTTGTGTATTGAGTCATCTTTGGAAAATTCTAAGCCATAGATGATGCAGTGAGCCAAGGTCACTAGGCTCCTTCTTCTGAATGTAGGCAGTTTTATGCTTTTTACCATTCTCCATGATGTGGGAATCTTCACCAGGGATTTGTAGCTATAGCTTCCCAATTGAAAATAACTTAGGGTTGGCAATGACTTTTAAATACTTCAAAGGCAGGATCCCTGAAGGAAAAAGAAATGATAAGTTGAAATCATATGATTCTCAACTTTTCCCATCTGACTTTTTTTTCTTAGTATGATATTCTCAAGATCCATCCATGTGGTCACACATGACAGTATTTCATCTTTTCTTATGGCTGGCTGGTATTCCACTGTGTATATGTATCACATCTCCTTGATCCAATTATCTGTTGAAAGACACTTTGGTGGTTTCCATGTCTTGGCCACCGTGCTGCAATAAACACAAAGGTACATATATCCTAATGAATAAATGTTTTCAAATTTTTTGGTAGATACCCAGAAGAGGAATTGCTGGGTCATAAGGTAATCTTATTTTTAATTTTTTGAGAAAACTCCACACTGCTTCTATAGTGGTTGTACAAATTTACATTCACACAACCTAACACTTGTTATTATTTATCTCGTTGATATTAGCCATTCTAACTGGTGTGAGGTAGTATCTCATTGTGATTTTGGTGGAATATAAAACTGAAAGTAACAAACAAACAAGATCAATGAACCAAAGCTCATAGACACATACAATAGTATAGTAGTTACCAGAAGGAAAGGGGGGGGAAGGCAGAAAAAGGTAAAGGAGTTTAAATATATGATGATAGAAGGAGATTTGAGTTTGATTGGTAAACATACAATGCAATATACAGGTGATATATTATAGAATTGTACACTGGAAATCCATACAATTTTGTTAACCAATGTCACCTTAATAAATTTAACTTAAAAAAAAAAACTTTAGTTGGATTACATTAAAATTAAAGAGTTTTGTTCTGTGAAATACCTTGTCAAGAGACTCAGAAGATAAGTAAAGACTTGGAAGACATATTTGATAATATTCAATAACACTTAAAATTCAACAAGAAAGAACAACACTAGTATAAAAAAACGGGGAGGCAAAATATCTGAATAGATAACTCGTGAAAAAAGAAATAGATGTAGAATTAACATATGAAAAGATGTTGATCATTATATGTCATTATATGTCAAATTGCAAATTAAAACATTGAGATACTACTACACACCTATTAGAATAGTAAAAAAATTCCTAAAACACTTACAACATCAAATGCTCCCAAGGATACAAAGCAATAAGAACTCTCATTCATTGCTGGTTTTAATGCAAAATGGTAACAGCTCTTCGAGGACAGTTTATTAGTGTCTTAGAAAACTAAACATACTCTTACCCTATGGCCCATCAATCATTCTCCTTGGTAGTTACCTGAGTTAAAAACTAATGACACACACATGTTTATAGTAGTTTTATTTATAATTATCAATTTCTAGAAGCAATCAAGATGCCCCTCAAGAGGTAAATGGCTAAACTGTGGTGTATCCAAACAATGAAATGTTATTCAATACAAAAAAAAAAAAAAAAAAAGGAGAGTTTTGAGCCATGAAAAGACATGAAGGAAACTTAAATGTTTATTGCTAAGTGAAAGAAGTAAACTCGAAAATGCTACATAATGTATAATGACATTCCAAATATGACATTCTGGAAAAGGCAAAAGTATGGACATAATAAAAATACCAGTGATTGCCAGAGGTTGGGGGGGCAGGGAGAAAGGATGAATAAGTGTAGCACAGGATTTTTAGTATAGTGAAACAAATCTATAAAAAGTATCATGGTGGGTTTATGTCTTCAAATAGCTGTCAAACCCTATAAAATGTACAACACCAAGACTGAAATCTAATGCAAATTATGGACTTTGGATAATGATGATATACCAATGTCAGTATATGGATTGTAACAAATGTACCACTGTGGTGCAGGAGGTTGACAGTCAGGGAGACTGTGGGGGAGGTGTTAGGGAGTTTATAGTTGTCTGAACATTGTGCTCAATTTTGCTGCAAACCTAAAATTTCCAAAAGAATAAAGACTACTATAAAAACAGTTATTTTCTATAGCTTTATAATAACTTTTGATATCTTGTAGTGTAAGTCATACAAATATGTTATTCTTCTTCAATATTGCCTTGTCTAATCTTGGCCTATAACATTTTCATTTGAATTTTAGAATCATCTCTTCTATTTTCATAAAACAATCATGTTGGATTTTGAATGAGATTTCATTCAATATACAAATCAATTTTGGGAGAGTTGACATAATCAGAATAGTTTTTTCTTATATCCATGAATATGATATATCTTTCAATTTATTATTTGCTTTTTACGTTATCTCATTAATATTTTGTGGTTTTCAGAATAAGAGTCTTGCACATTTTCTGTGGCTTTATTTATAAATATTTGATGGATTTTGCTGTTATAAATAATAATTTTGATTCTGATGGTGTATAGAAATATAAATCATTGTTTTAACATTCATTTTATATCCAATGACCTTGCTAAATTCACTTATGAATCCAAATTAATTGATGTAGGGTATTTTCTATTTTCTATATAATTGTGATTTCTTCTGAAAATGGTAGTTTTATCTTTTCTGTTATAATTCTCCTTCCTTACATCTTTTTTACCTTATTTCTTTACTAGGGCTTCCAGTACAATATTGTATAGAAATGTTGATCACAGGAAGACTGGTATTGGCTCTTGGCCAAGATTGGTCCCATATGACCTAGCTATTAATTTGCAATGTCATATTCGAAGTTTGAAAATTCTCCAGTGAAAAGCAGAAACAGCTTTTTTACATTGTTTAGGAAAGTGTATATTGGTATTTTAAACCTGGTTTAACCAGTCACACATTCTGATTTAGCTCCATGACCAGTGGAGTATAAAAGATGGTATTCAAACTGTTTGCCTGAGCTCTCTTGAAATATAGATTCCTCACATATGTCTTTGTGTTTATAACCTTGAGATAAAACATCCTGTGTGATGAAAAAAGAATCATGATGAGCTGCTAGTGGAAATCTCTTGGGTCCCTGATGCCTGTCTGTGCTTTCTATTTCTTCTGTATCATAAGCTTTGCCTTTACCAAAGTCTTCCTTATATGTTCCTTGTGGAGTCAAGTGAGTTCTTTCAAATTTCTAACTTGTAAAATAGTTGGTTTTATTTTCTGCATCTATCAAATTGATTATATGCTTTTTAGCTTTTATTTCCTGTTAAAATGTACATTTTATAGAATGATATTTAAATGTTAAGATATTTTTGTGTTCAGGAAACAATTTCACTTTCTGTGGTTTATTATCCTTTTCATACAATGTTTTATTATTACTAATATTTTGTTTGTTATTTTTATTTCCATAGCTATTTTTTAAATGTTTGGAAGAAGTTAATGGTGAGGCCATCTATACCTAGAGTCCTTGATCAATTTGCTTTTTTTCTTTGTTTAGAGAAGATTTGTAATAATATATATTTTAATAGACATAGAATTAAGCTTTCTGTTTCTTCTTTTTTCATTTGATAGTTTTGTTTTTTTCAAGGAATCTATTTTTTCAAATTAATTTGCTTGTTGTATTCATAATATCTTTATTATGTCTTCAATGTCTATAGGATTATTACTAATGCCATCTTTTTCACTTATTATTGATACAAGTATTTTGTGTTGTCTCTATTTCTTTTGTCAGTTTGCTAGGAGTTTATTAATTATCTTAACCTTCAATAGCATAAATTTTTGCTTTTTTAAAAGGGAAAAGTTTTGGATACTCAATTTTTTCACTGAATTCTGTTCTATTTTTGTTATTTCCTACTACTTTCCACAGAACTTATTTTCTGTTATTTTCTATTTTTTTAGGTGGAATTTTAATGAGTTTTCAGGCATTCTAATATTCTAGTTTCTGCATTTAAGATTATATGTTTCTTAAGCATTGCTTTACCTCTTTGAAATGTGGTATCTTCATTAGCATTTATTTTTTTAAAAATTGTAATTTTCATTTTTATGTATTCCTTGAGCAGTTTATACATGTATTACTTAATTTCCAAGTACTTAAGGATTTTTTATCTTTCTAATGATTTCTGGTTAATTTCCACTGTAAGAAAAATTTTACATTGAATGATTTAAAGGCTTAAATTTTTGAAGCATGCTTTATAATAAAGCCTGTGTTTACTTTTGGAAAATGTTCCATGTGCACTTGAAAAGAAAGTGTATTATTTCTTAGTTGAATGCATTGTTTTATATATGTCAATTTGAAGTTTTAACATATTTTTAAGATGTTTTATATTCTTTTTGATTTTTTGTCTGCTTATTCTATCAGCTAATAAGAGAGGACTGTTAATGTCTCCCACTCTCATTATGTATTTTTTCAACTCCGTTTTCATTTATGCCAACCATTTGCTTTACATATTTTGAAATTATGTTGTTTGTTGCATGCACACAGGTTTAGAATTGTGATGACATTTTATAGGATCAAACCTCTTCTCTTAAAATGTATTTTGCTGATATAGTATAGCTACATTTTTGAGAGTTTAGCTAAAGTACTCTATGGTATTGTTGTATGTCACTTGTTTTGTTTGGCCAAGTTGCCTACAATGACCTTAAACTGACACTAGCACCATCATACAAATGGGTGCTCTAGACAGTAGTCCAAAGAGTCACAAGCTCCTAACATGACTTCCCCAGCACCCCTTGTGTTCCACAGCTTCTTCTGCCTCTCAAGACCTGTATCTAGTATATCCTTCATATAAGACCTCTGTGAAACATACCAAAATCCTTCTCTTTTGGTTTGAATTGACCAATCTGACCCTAGCCTGGGAACCTCAAAGCATTCTACCCACAGACCCTAATAAAACCATGTGACTCAGGTTCTGCCTTTCTCTCTATATATCTGAAGTCTGCCTTAAGCCCATGTGGCCCCTTGAGGTGTGCCATATACTTCATTAAAGACCTTGAGGAAGTTTAAAGAATAATTTTTTTCTTTTAATTATTTTCAAGTATACAGTACATTGGTTAGACATTTAACCATCCCTAATTTAACTATCCCCCTAATTAATCATTCTATCCTCTGGTTTTCCACCTAGCCAATATATTCATACTAACTACATTCCCTATGCCATGCTCTTCATCACTGTGACCATCTCTCAACTACTAATTTGTACTTCTTTAACCCTTCACCCTATTCTTTCAGCCCCCCAACCCTTCTCCCTTCTGTCCATCACCAAATTGTTCACTATATTTGTGAGTCTGTTTTTGCTTAGTTTGTTCTTTTAGTTACTTAAATTTTGCAGGTAAGTGAAATCATATGGCATTTATCTTTCTCTGTCTGACTTATTTCATTCAGCATAATAACCTCTAGGTCCATCCGTGGCATTGAAAATGGTAGAATTTCATTTTTTTCATGGCTGAATAATGTTCAATTGTATATATGAACCATAATTTCTTTATCCAAATGTCTATCGATGGGCATTTAGGTTGCTTCCATATCTTGGCTATTGTAAATTGTGCTGCCATGAATATTGGAGTGTATAGATCTTTACGAATTATTGTTTTGGTTTTCTTTGGATAAATACCCAGAAGTGCAATTGCTGGGTCAAAAGGTAGATCCATTTATAGTTTTTTCAGAAACCTCCAGACTGTTTTCCATAGTGGCTGTACCAACTTGCACTCCTACCAACAATATATGAGGGTCCCCTTTTCTCCACATCCTTGTCAACACCTGTTGTTCTTTGATTTATTGATTGTAGCCATTCTGACAGATGTCAAGTGATATCTCACTTTGTTTTTAATTTGCATTTCTCTGATGATTAGCGAACTTAAGCATCTTTTTATAGGTCTATTGGCTATCTGTATTTTCTCTTTGGAGAAGTATCTGTTCAGGTCTTCTGCCCATTTTTTAATTAGATTGTTTGCTTTTTTGTAGTTGATTTGCATGAATTATTTATATATTTTGGATATTGACCACTTATTGGATATATTATTAGTGAATATTTTCTCCTAATCAGTCTGTTATCTTTTCATTTTGTTGATAGTTTCCTTTCCTGTACAAAAACTTTGTAGTTTGATGGAGTCCATTTGTTTATTTTTGTTTGTTTGTTTCCCTTGCCTGGGGAGATACATCCAAAAATAAATGACTGTTGGTAATATCAGAGAGTTTACTGTGTATGTATTTTTCTAGAAGATTTATGGTTTCAGGTCTTTCATTTAAGTCTTTAATCCATTTTGAGTCTGTTCTTATATATGGTGTAAGAGTGTGGTTCAGTTTTTTTTTTTTTTTTGCATGTATTTGTCCAAGTTTCTCAGCAGTCTTTATTGAAGAGACTTTCTTTACCTCATCGTATATTCTTACCTCCTTTGTCATATGTTAAGTGAGCATATAGGTGTGGATTTATTTCTGAGTTCTCTATTCTGTTTCATCGATCAATATATCTGTTTTTATGCTACTACATGTTTTTATGCTACTACAAAGTTGTTTTGATTACTGTAGACGTGCAGTATAGTTTGATATTGGGTGACTCAGAAACACACATGCATGCACACACACACACACAGTATTATGTCATCAGCAAATAATGAGAGTTTTACTTCTTATTTTCCAATTCGGATTCATTTTATTTCTCTTTCTTGTCGTATTGCTGTGGCTAAGACTTCCAATACAATATTAAGAGGAGTGGTGAAAATGGGCATCCTTATCTTGTTCCTGATCTTAAGGAAAATGCTTTTAGCCTTTCCTCATTGAGTATGATGTTATTTCTAGGTTTGTTATGCATGGTCTTTATTAAGTTGAGGTATGTTCCCTCTATTTCTACTTTGTTGAGAGTTTTTCTCATAAATGGATGCTGGATTTTGTCAAACACTTTTTCTGCATCTATCGATATGATCGTATGGTTTTTATCTTTTGATTTGTTAATGTAGTGTATCACATTAATTGATTTGTGGATATTATACTAATCTTGCATCCCTGGAATAAATTCAACTTAATCATGGTGTATGATATTTTTAATGTATTGCTGAATTTGGTTTACTAATATTTTGTTGAGGGTTTTTGCATCAATCTTCATAAGAGATATTGTCCTATAGTTTTCCTTTTTTGAAATGTCTTTGTCTGGTTTTGGAATCAAGGTAATGGTGGCCTCATAAAAGGAGTTAGGGAGCCTCCCTTCTTCATGAATTTTTTGGAATAGTTTGAGGAGAATAGGTGATAATTCTTCTATGAATGTTTAGAAAAAATCACTTATGAAGTTGTCTAGTCCAGGACTTTTGTTTTTTGAGAGATTTTTGATTACTGATTCTATTTCATTGCTTGTAATTGATTGGTTCAAATTTTCTATTTCTTTCACTCAGTTTTGAGAGATTGTATATTTCTAGGAATGTGTCGATTTCTCCCAGATTGTCCAAATTGTTGGCATGTAATTGCTCGTAGTTTTTTCTTTGGATCCTTTGTATTTCTGTGGAGTCCATAGTTATTTCCCCTCTTTCACTTGTGATTTTATCTTTTTTCCTTAATGAGTCTGGCTAAGGGTCTGCCGATTTTATCTCTTCAAAGAATCACCTCTTGCTTTTATTAATCTTTTGTATTTTTTATCTAGACTCTATTTCATTTTTTTCCACTCTGATCTTTATTACGTACTTTCTTCTATTCACTTTGGACTCTGTTTGGTGTTATTCTAGTTCTTTTAAGTGTAAGGTTAGGGTGTTTATTTGAGCTGTTTTTTGCTTTTTGAGATAGGTTTGTATTGTTATGAATTTCCTCTTAGGACTACTTTCACTGTGTCCCATAGATGTTGAGTCATTGTGTTTTCATTTTCATTTGTCTCTAGGTATCTTTTGATTCCTTCCTTGATCTCATTAATAATCCATTCATTGTTTAGCAGTATATTATTTAGCCTCCATTTGTTTGTGTATTTTCCAGTTTTTTTTTTCTTGTAGTTAATTTCTAGTTTCATACCACTGTGATCAGAGAAGATGGTTGATATGATTTCAATCTTCTTGAATCTATTGAAATATGTGTTATGTCTTAATATGTAGTCTACCCTGGAAAATGTTCTATGCTCACTTGAGAAGAATGTATATTTTGCTGCTTTGGGGTATAATGCTCTGAAAATATCCATTAAATACATCTGGTCTAGTGTGTCTTTTAGTCCCATTGTTTCCTTGTTGATACTTTGCCTGTAAGATCCGTCTATTGGTGTCGATGGGGTGTTAAAGTCTCCTACTATGAGTGTATTACTATTGATCTTTCCTTTTTATGTCAGTCAATAATTGTTTTATGTGTGTAGGTGCTCCTATGTTTGGTCTGTATATTTTTACTAGGTTATGTCTTCTTGGATTTCGACCCGTTTATCATTATGTAATACCTTTTTTTTGTCTCTTAGAATAACCTTTGATTTAAAGTCAATTTTATTTGATATAAGAATCACTACCACTTTTTTTTTTTTTTTCATTTCCTTTTGCATGGAATATTTTTTTCCATCTCTTTATTTTCAGTCTGTGAGTGTCATTTGATCTGAGGTGGGTCTCTTGTAGACAGCATATGCATGGGTCTTGTTTTTATCCATTCAGCTACCTTATGTCTTTTGATTGGAGCATTTAATCCATTTACATTTAAAGTGATTACTGATAGGTACATAGTTACTGCCATTTTATTATTCATATTTATTTGTATATTTCTACCTTTTTTTTTTTTTTACAGAAGTCCCTTTAATATTTCTTGTAATATTGGCTTGTTGGTGATGAATTCCGTAAGCTTTTCCCTGTCTGGGGAGCTCTTTATCTCACCTTCCATTTTAATTGAAAGCCTTGCTTAGTAGAATGTTCGTGGTTGTAGATTCTTATTTTTCATAACTTTGAATATTTCTTGCCAGTGTTTTCTGGCCTGCAAAGTTTCTGTTGAAAAATCAGCACACATTCTTATAGGTGTACTTTTGTAAGTAACTAACTGCCTTTCTCTCGCTACTTTTAAGAGTCTCTTTTTGTCTTTGAACTTTGGCATTTTAATTGTGATGTGCCTTAGTGTGAGTCTGTTTGAATTCTTCTTTTGGGGTTCTTTGTGCTTCCTGGACTTGTATGTCTAATGCCTTTGCCGGGTTAGGGAAGTTTTCTGTCATTATTTCCTCAAATAGATTCTCAATGCCTTGCTCTATCTCTTTTTCAGTACTCCTATGATGCAGATATTGTTATGCTTCATGTTGTCCCAGAGGTCTATTAAATTGTCCTCATTTTTTTTAATTTTTTTTTTTCTTTTTGCTTTTCCAGATGGGTGTTTTCTGCTACTTTGTCTTCCAGTTCCCTGATTCAATCTTCTGCTCCGTCCAATCTTCCATTGAATCCTTCTAGTGTATTCTTCATTTTAGTTATTATATTCTTCATTTCCATCGGATTCTTTTTTATAGTTTCTTCACACTTTCTTATGCTTACTATCCCTCTATTCAAGTTCACATTGATCTCATCTATTCTTCCCCTAAATTCATTAAGCATCTTTATAACCATTATTTTGAAATCTGCCTCTGGTAGATTGCTTGCCTCCATTTCATTTAGTTTATTTTCTAAAGTTTTCTTCTGTTATTTATTTTATTTGTTTTCTCATTTTATTCGACTCTGTGTTTGTTTCTATGTGTTAGGAAGATTTATTTTGTCTCTCAGTCTTGGCCAGATAACCTTCTGTAGAAGATGTCCTTTGTGGCCCAGTGGCACATTTCCCTAATCACCTGTGTTGGGGCTCTGGGTGTGATCTTTGTATGGCTTGTGTGTGATCTTCCATTGTAGCTAAGACTTTATTGATGTTAGTACATTGGTGGATGGGATTAACACTTGGGCTGATTGTGGAAATTGGCTGGACCCACAGTGTATGAGTTGCTATGTTGGGGCTGATCCTTAGAGTGGGCTTTTCCCTAACAGGCTTGTGTATTTATTGCTACCACCCTTTGTGTATAATACTTATGGGGCTAATCTGGAGTTACTCTGTTGTGGTCTAGTGCCAGCCTCCATATGCATTAGTTTTGTGTTCTCTTGGGAGGGGCTCTCCAGTAGGCCAAAGTCGAGTGCTGCCTTTAATTGCTCAGAGCTTCCTGGTGATAGCTACAAGGTGACCTGCAGATGGTTGCTGCCTATGCTGAATCTATAGGTAATTGAAAGAGACCACGCTATAGGCTGCAGTCTGATTAGCCCCAGTACCAAGCCTAAGGTGGTTTAGCAGAAGAACCAGTTCTCCTCAAGGACTAAGGCTGCTTGTCAGTTGCCCATAAGACTCCACAACTAAAAGAGTCTCTGGGAGACACATGCTTTGGGTGGAGCAGGGACCCAGAGAGACACCTGTATATATTGAACAGATTCCTCCCTGTCACTGCCATGTCAGTTTATATGCCAGCATTGTAAGCATGACTCCCTATACAAGTCTTAGATTTTAACAAGTCCAGCTGATGTCCGCCTTGGGCCTGTAAACACCCAATAACTTTTCAAGAATTACTGAAACTCGTGGGCATGGTTTTGTGACCCACCGCAGAAAGCTTCTCCCAGATGCATGAGCTTTGTGTGGGCCACCCAAACTAAGTGCTGCTGTTTGCTGTTGAATTCATGTCCTAAGGAAAGCACAGATGGGACTGGGATTCCTGGAAACAGGCTTGCTGCAGGTAATTTGTGGGTTAGGTATGGTAGCATCTCCATGGGGCATGGAGCCATCAAGTTTATACAGCACTAGATTTGGTGACAGCTCTGTGACTGCAGACTCCCACAAAAGTTACATATCACTGTGAGACCTACTGTCATCTGGTTTGGGCCCACAAACCCATCCGATCTGCCCAAGCAATATCGTAGCTCATTCTGGCAGCAGTGATCTGCCCGCCACTGATTTTCAAGAAAGTTGCTTACTGTGCTAGCCAAGGTCTATTGTCTGTGCAGAATGCACATCCCTGGATAGAAGCCTGTCAACAGGCCGTGGGCACTTTGTGGATTGGATTGGGCAATATCTCGGAAAGACAAGGGCCATCAGGTGAATACAGCTTTCAGAGAAGCTTATAATTCAGATAAAAGTAAGTTTAAGGTGTATAACCTGTTGATTTGATAAACTTTTATATGGCAAAGTATTTATTTATTGCACCATAACATTAGCTGTCACCTCTATCACATCATATAAATATAATTTCCTTTTGTAATGAGAATATTTAATATTTAGTCTCTTAATAATTTTGAAGTATATAATATAGTGTTGTTGATTATAATCACAATGCTGTGCATCAGATCTCCAGAACTTATTCATCTTTTAACTGCAAATGTGTATTCTTTCACCAGCATCTATCCAATTCCCCCAACAACCCCAACCCCTAGTAACCAACATTCTAGTCTCAGTTTATCGAGTTTGTTTTTTTTTTAATTTCATGTGTAAATGATCTCATACAGTATTTGTCTTTCTCTGTCTGATTATTTCACTTAGCATAATGCCCTCAAAGTTCATCCATGTTGTAGTGAATTGCAAGATTTTCTTATTTCTCATGGCTGAATAATATTTCATTGTATACACATTTTCTTTATCCATTCATTTGATGATGGACACACATTGTTTTTGTATCTTGACTATTGTGAGTAATGTTGCAATAACCATAAGGGTGCAGATATCTTTTTGATATCCTGATTTCATTTTTTTGAACATATACTCATTAGTGGGATTGCTGAATCATATAGTAGTTCTAGTTTTATTTTATTGAGTATTCGCTATACCATTCTCCATAATGGGTATATCAATTTACATTCCCTGCAATGAACAAGTGTTTTCTTTTTCTTATCCTTGCCAACACTTGTTTTCTCTTATCTATTTGATAACAACCATTCTTACATGTGTGAGGTGAAAACTCATTGTGGTTTTGATTTACATGTCCCTAATAGCTATTGAACTTGAACATCTTTTTATGTATTCATTTGTATGTCTTACAAAGGATTTTATAAATTTGACCTCAAAAGTGACAAACTAAATGCAAAATAAATGAATAGAACTATATCAAACTAAAAAAGCTTCTGCATGGCAAAAGAAACCATCAACAAAACAAAAAGGCAACCTACCAAATGAGAGAACATATTTGAGAACAGCATTCTCAACAACAACAACATAGCAAATAATCTGAAAAATTCAATTAAACAATGGGCAGAGTACTTGAACAGACAGTTCTTCCAAAAAGACATACAAATGGCTATGTTTAAATGAAATCCTATTTACAAAAAAAAAAGCATCAGCCCATAGCTCGTGGATTTTAACCTTTTATTTCCTTTGTTTATGATCATTGGCCCAGTATTTAAAGGACTCAGGTGATTTGGTCAGTCTCAGTCTCAAGTATTTATACAGGACATGCACAGAATTTGTGATAATTTTTGGTAACATCTTAGAATTCTGTCTTCCACTAGTTGTAATATATGTGCAATTTTAATCCTATAATTTTAAAAAAGAAGAAAGACATAAAAATCTTTTGAAAAATTTTGTTTGAACTGATGACATACATCAGTTGGTATACTCAAGAGGCCCAACTACATGAAACACAAACAGACACTAGGATCAAGGGGACCTGAACACAGATAGAAATATACCAAAAAAAAAAAAAAAAAAAAAACATTTTTAACTTCAAAACAAAGATCCAAGAAGCTTAGGTGCCACCTACTGGAAATCAAGTGAAAAACCACTCTTATCAACTGGTTAAAGAGAGACTTCTATATAATAAATCTTCTTTTGGAAAAAAAAAAAAAAAAAAAAGCAGAGTACATGCCCATTAATGCCCAGAAATGGTGTGGGAGATGCTGGAATTATGCTCTGTTTCATTCCTTAAGTCTTTTGTCTTCTCCTGTCTCTCATTTCGTATTTATTTATTTATTTATTTATTTACTTACTTACTTGCTTGCTTACTTACTTACTTATTATTTTGTCTGTAATAGCTTTAACAATTTAAAGGTGTATGTAAACATTCAATAGTTACTTGTTGAATGTTTAGATGAGATAATGAACTAACTTAAAACAAATACTGCTCACAAGGTCTTTGTTTACAAAGAGCAGGAGGACATACATACATCAACATCAAGACAACGAGATTCAAGGATCTAATTCAGAAACAAAATTTAAATGAGTTTCAGTTTTTGATTTATGTTAAGTGGAATGAAATCTAAAACCAATTAAAGAAAAGTTTAGAATAAATATGTTTATGACTAATAAAAAATTCTCCAAACAAAACTTTGTAAAGCTTTTCCTTTGTAAAGCTCTTTTTCTTAGACTTTAAAAATATAAATATATTTTATAGAAATGAGAATGATCCAGGTTTTTCACAGTAAAATCTGGTACCTTAGAATATCTGAAACTCTATATTTTGGGGGTGAAGGTATAACTAAAGTGACAATAGAGTGACAATCAAAGCATGTCGAGAGAGTTGATGCAAACCCCAATGCTGTGGTCTAAATTAATACATTGAAATAAATTCATGAGTCAAATTAAATTAAAGTTCTAAATTTGATGTTTTCCTGAACATTAAACAGGATAAGATTACAGGGAGAGCTTTCCATCTCAAACTCCAGTCCTTTCCATTGTAGTGAATGGCAAGATAATTCATCTAGTCACTCAGTCCAAAAGCCTGGGAATCATCCTTGATTCCTTCTTCCTTGTACTCCACATTCACTTGACAAGCATTTCCTGTTGGGTCTACCTGAAAATATATCTATTATGTCCAAATATTTCTAACTGTACCTAATATTATTTCTTCTCTGAACTACTATAATACTCTCCTTTGCTGCATTCCTTGCTTTTTTTCTTTTAATCTTGCTTCTTTTAAACCATATAGCAGCCAGAGTGATTTTTTAAAAAATATAATTTGGATTAAACGATCTTTACTTTTTACCATTCTACCACTCACTCGTTCTATTCTAAGCACATTGTACTTCTTTCAGTTCCTCTAATACACTAAACTTGTTCCCATCTCCAAAAGATTATTTATTAATTTATTGGGCTGACATTAGTTAATAAAATTATATAGGTTTTAAGTATACAATTCAATAATACAGCATATGTATATTGCATTATGTGTTCACCAGTCAAAGTTAAATTTCATTCCATAACCTTATATTCATGGTGGCCAAGACATGAAAACAACCAAAATGTTCTTCGATAGATGATAGGATAAAGAGGATGTGGTACATATATACAATGTAATATTACACAGCCATAAGAAATGATTAAATACTGTCATTTGCAACAACATGGGTAGATTCTGAGATTATCATGTTAAGCAAAATGAGTCAGACAAAGTTGAAAAACATATTATTTTACCCATATGGGGGATATAAAACAAAGTAATAAATGAACAAGTCAAACAGAGACTCATGGACATAGGCAACAGTATAGCGGTTACCAGAGGGAAAGGGATGAAGAGGGGTAGAAAAGGGTAAAAGGGGTCAAAAATTAGTTTTTTAGGAATTCTATATCCACAAAACTCTTCCTTCAGATTCTGGTGTGATTTACTCTCTCCCATCTTGCAGGTTTTTGCCCAAAATCATCTCCTTAACAGAGATTTTCCCTGATCACTAATTTAAAAATAAACTTTTAAGAAAATATTTCTTACCTTACTTTATTTTTTAATTAAATTTATTGGGGTGGCATTGGTTAATAAAAATATATAAGTTTAAAATGTACGATTCAATAATATATCATCTGTATATTGCATTGTGACTTTGGGAGGTGAATATAATTATCTTATTTTATTTTTTTCATAGAATTTAGTACTACTTAAAGTGAACACAGAAGTAGTTAGTACATATGATATAAATATGTATTATATATATAATTTATTGCACATCTCTCTATATCAGTAAATGTTCATGCAAGAACAGATGGAACACTCAAAAGAAGTAATTCGAGGAGAGTTTAATAAAGGCATTAGTGATGAAGTGTGACCAAGGTTTACAGAAACGAACAAGGGATAGTACAATACCTCATGGATGGCAACAATGGGGAGAACACTGCACTCCTAGGACTGTGGGGAAAAAGAAGAGAGTGATTGCAAAGACCTGGATTAGAAAGCTACATGGAGAGTGCCACCTTATTTAAACACTAACCTTCATGATCTTTGGTAGAAGGTCACAGCTTACCTGTAGATGAAATGACAGGAAGAGAAGTTAAGAAATAAAATCATCGATTTCATTCTCCAACTGTGATCTTCTGCTTATCAAGTCATAACCCACTGGCAAAACCTAATCAGAAGACAAAGAGTAACGAAGCTCATTACTTTGACCTTAGGATAAGCCTTCTAGAACACAGAACAGGTGAAAGATAGAGAATGGATCTGGAAAATAAAGGGAAAATATCCATTATACTCTTCCACTGTAATATATACTCTATGAAGGCAGTGATTGTGTGATTTGTTCACCAACCTAGATAAAGCACCAATTCCTAGATTATTGCCTAGAACTGAGCAGATTTTCAATAAATATTTTTAAATAAATTTGGGTAACATAGTTGACTCAAGTGCAATACTTTTTAAAAGACTCAGTTGGGTGTCAAACACATGATGCTATATACATAAATAAATAAATAAATAAATATGTGTATATATTTGTATATGTATAGATATTTGTATATATATATATGATATTGCTGAATTGTACACTTGAAATCTATATAATTTTATTAATCAATGTCACCCTAAGAAATTGAATAAAATAATTTTACAAATTTGGAAAACACACCCACTCAGAATGCTTTATTTTATATACCATTTATACAATTTCAGCAGGGTAAGTTATACTATGAAAAATATTCTAAAATTTAAATGCCAAAAAAAAATACGATTTGATATTTTTTGCACTTGCTATATGTTCTCCACAGGATTGCCTCTATTCTTTACAGTCACTCAGGTACAAATTAACAGAGAAACCACAATCTCAGACATAGCTAATTCTTTATCAGGAAGAGATAAAGAGGGGGAAGAGAATTTTTGATAAGTGACAATTAGATGTTTATTCTGTAAGTGCCATCTGCTCACAACTAATTAACCACAAGTAGCCACATGGTCCCACATGGGAGCTGGATGTGCACTCCTATCAAGTACCTGAAAAGGTGAAAGCCAAGAAATTAGGCTACCAAAACACTGTCAAAGTAAGCATATATTAATTAGCTTATTTAAGGAACATAATGTCAGCCAGACCTTAATATGTGTCAAATAACAAAATAAATAGTAAAAAAGAAGGAATGCATATTAATCAATTTATTAATATGTATATTTATTAGGGATCTGTTTCAAGTTATAGTGTGAAAGACAATTATAGTTCAGATAAAATCTCTTACCTTTCTATAAATTAGTATATTTTGAAAATTTTATTGAAGTTATATCTCCTTGAAAAGACAAGTATGCAACTGATATTCACTTGTGGGACTTACTAATTAAACTTCTTTCACAGACTTATAAAATGTAGCAGTTGAAAAGGATCCAAAAGCAAATACTTCTTTAACTCAGAGATGAAGAAAATAAACTCTGGAAAAACAAAGGGAGTTGTTCCAAGATTATACAGTGGGTGGCAAAATTGGGGCTCAACTCTAGGTCTAACTGTAACTCTAATACTTCTACTGAGCCATAGTTGAATATTATCTATAACTGTACTTACAATAAAAAAAAAATCTGATGATTTGGTGTGCATAGCATGGAAGAGTGAGAGATGTCCCCAAATCTCTCCCCTTGAAACAACAATAAGCTGAACATCTGAAACTCAACAAAAAACACCCAAACTGCACAACAGCACATCTGAGCATGGGATCTATACATAATAGCTACCACAAGTAAGAACCATGGATGTTGGGCAGTGTACTGGGAGAAATAAAGAAGCTGTATCTTGGAGCTCCCAGAGCTCCCTATAGGGGGAGAGGGAAGGGAGAAAATGCAGTGAGTTTGTGTGGAGAGTTCTCTGAATAGCCCTGCCTGGGAGAGTTTGTGAGTTCAAAGTAGCCAGCGGCAAGGCTCAATCATCAGGGAAGAAAGGAATGAAGCAGGACTGCAGAGAAACAACGGTTGATTTTTACCAGCCATGGTTGCAAAACCAAGGCTGAGCTGAGCCCAACTCCCAAATCTAGAGGCCCTTTCCCCCATACAATCCAAAACCAATAACCACAGAGCCCCAGGGGAACCTGAATAAATGCTACTGAAACTGTTGCAAACACTGACAGGTACTGAAACCGAGGGTAGTGAGCATGATTAAATATGTAAAAGAAAATAAAGACATTATTTAAAGGCATTATTAAGGCTTTATATAAACCAGGAATTCAAGAGGCTTAGATGCCACCTACTGGAAACTAAAGAAAAGTGCCTTCTTGTAGCAGCCTAAAGAGAGACCTTTATATACTAAATCTTCTTTCTGGAAAAAAAGCAGAATACATTTCCATTAATGCCCAGGCAGAGAAATAGACCATTAAACACCATGAACAACTTAGGTGACAAGGCATCTCAGAAAGAAAAAGGAAAATCTCCAGAAAATAAGCTTACAGACATAGAAATATGCTACTTAAATGATAGAGAATTCAGGATGGTACTTCTGAAAAAACTAAGTGAGTTCTGAAACAAGTCATATCAACAATTTCAGGAACTGAAAAAACAACTAGGTGAGCAGAGCAAGGAGATTGAAACCATCAAAAAGAACAGAATAAACCTTCTGGAGAAAACAAAAGAAAACAAAATAAAATAAAAAACAAACAAACAAAACACTGCAAGAGATGAAGAATGAAATAACAAGCCTGGGAAATAGCATCTAGCAAATGGAGAAAAGGATCAGTGATATAGAAGACAGAAATCTAGAAATAAATCAGCAGAAATAAGAGAGAAACCAAAGAATGAAAAATAATGAAAGAGAAATACAGGAACAAGCTGATACCATCAGGAGGAGAAACAAAAATAATGAGCATTATCAAAGGCAAGGAAAAGGAGTAGGGACTAGAAAGCATTTTCAGACAAAGAATTGACAAGAATTTCCCAAATCTAAGGAATGAGCTGGAGCTTAGAATTCAAGAAGTCAACAGAACACCCAATTATCTCAACCCAAACAGGCCTTCACCAAGACACATTGTACTAAAGTTATCAAACATCAATGACAAAGACAGAATTCTCAGAATAGCCAGGGAAAAGAAGATGGCAACTTATGAAGGAAAACCCATTAGATTATCATCAGACTTCTCAGGGGAAACCTTAAAAGTCAGAAAGGAATGGAATCAAATATGTTACTATTAATTGAAAGGAACTACCAGCCTAGAATAATGTATCCAGCTAAGCTCTCCTTTAGATATGAAAGAGAAATAAGACCTTTCCTGGTATACAAAAATTTAGGGAATTCTCCACTATGAGGCCTGCCCTACAGGAAATACTGAAAGGTGTCAGCTCATCTAAAACAAAATAACAAAACAAAACAAAAATCCATAATTAGGAGTAAAGTGGCTATCTGGCAGGAAGAAGCAGAGAAGTTCAACCCTTACTAAGAACAAGACATTATAAGCTTAAATAATAAGAGAATTGCTATATCAAGATAGAAATGAATGTTCAGCATATATAGGGACAAATTAAGATAACAATGACTGAAAAGGAGAAGATGCAAAGATCCAAATTGGCAAAGGGGAAAGGAAATAAGGCACACACAGAAGAAAATGAATAACTATAACTATCTTTTTCATATTCATAATAGTATCCACAAACCAAAGATTCAGAACTGAAGTATATAACATAATATAAGAAGAACCAGAGGCAAAACCCACAAAAGCCAACCAAAATAATAATAATAAAAAAACAGAAACACAAGAACAAGGAAGCAATGAAAACACTGAGCTATCAGAAAGTAAAAGATAAAATGGCTCTAAGAAGACCTCATATTTCAATAATCACTCTAAATGTAAATGGACTGAACTCACCAATAAAAATGACCAATAAAAATGCACAGAGATGCAGAATGGATCATAAAATCAAAACCAAACCATATACTGCCTCCAAGAAAAACATCTCAGTTCTAATGACAAATATAGACCCAAAGTGAAAGGGTGGAAAATTATATTATAAGCAAATGACATTCAGAGAAAAGTTGGAGTAATGGTGTTAATATCAGACAAAGTAGACTTCAAAATAAAAACGGTAAAGAAAGATATAGAGGGACACTTCATAATGATTAGAGAATCATGCACCAAGAAGACATAACAATTATTAATATCTATGCTCCCAATCAGAGAGCCCCAAAACATGTAAAGCGATTACAAACAGAACTATAGGGAGAAACAGACCAAAACACCATCGTAGTAGGGGACATAAATACATCACTGTCAGATATGGACAGATCATCCAAACAGAAAATCAATAAGGAAATAATATTTTTAAATGATTCATTAGACCAACTGGACATAATAGACATTTACAGAGCCTTCCATCCAAAACAGCTGCTTATACATTCTTCTCTAGTGCACATGAAACAATCTCAAGAATTGACCACATACTGGGACACAGAGGTAGCCTCAACAAATATAAGAGGGTTGAAATTATACCAACCATATTCTCTGATCATAATGCTTTGAAACTAGAGATCAATTGCAAAGAGAAATCAGGAAGAATCACAAACACATGGAGATGAAAAAAACATGCTACTGAAGTATAACTGGGTCAGGGAAGAAATAAAAAGAGGGATCAAGAGATACATAGAAACAATTGATAATGATAGTATAACATATCAAAACTTTTGGGACATGGCAAACACGGTCATAAGAGGAAAGTTCATATGAATACATACCTATTTGCAAAAACAAGAATGAGCCCAAATTAACAACCTAATGCTTCATCTTAAAATACTAGAAAAGGAAGAACAAATGAGGCCTAAAGTCAGCAGAATGAAAGAAATTGTCAAAATTAGAGGAGAAATAAATGATATTCAAAACGAAACAAAAAAAATAGAAATAACAAATACAACAATGAGCTGGTTCTTTGAGAAAGTTTATAAAATTGACAAACCCATGGCTAGACTCACTAAAGAAAAAAGAGAAAGAACACAAATAAACAAAATCAGGGATGAAAAAGAGAAAATTACGACAGATATCACAGAAATATAAAGGATCATGAAAGAATACTATAAAAAAGTATATAATAACAAATTTAATAACCTAGAAGAAATGAACCAGTACTTAGAAAAATACAATTTTCCTAGACTGAATCAAGAAGATCTGGAAATTAAAACAGTCATCTAAAACCTACCAAAAAGTCAAAGTCCAGGACAAGATGATTTCACCAGTGAATTCTGCCAAACATTCAAAGAAAATTTAATACCTATTCTCCTTAAATTCTTCCAAAAAAAATCAAAGAGTAGGCAATACTTCCCAACTCATTTTATGGGGCCAATATTACTCTGATATCAAAACCTGGTAAAGATAACACAAAAAAAGAAGACTTCAGACCAATATCTCGCATGAACACAAATGCAAAAATCCTAAATAAGATACTGGTGAAACGAATACAGCAACATATTAAATAGATTATATACCATGACCAGGTGAGCTTCATACCAGGGGCACAAGGATAATTCAATATATGCAAATCGATTAATGTGATACACCACATAAACAAATTAAAAAAATAAGAATCATGTGATCATATCAATAGATGCAGAAAAAGCCTCGACAAGGTATAGAAACTATCTATGATCAAAACACTTAACAAAATTGGTATTGAAGAAAAGTACCTTAACATAATAAAGGCCATATATGATAAACTATCAGCCAACATTATACTTAATGGTTTAAAACTAAAAACCTTCCCTTTAAGATCAGGAACAAGGCAAGACTCTTCACTATCGCCACTATTATTCAATATAACATTGGAGGTCCTAGTGAGTGCAATCAGGCAAGAGAAAGATATAAAAGTCATCCGAATAAGAAATGAAGAATTCAAACTGTCACTATTTGTGGATTACATGATTCTCTATGTAGAATACCCTGGAGACTCCACAAGAACACTACTAGAAACAATAAGCAAATAAAGCTTCTGAACACAAAATCAACATTCAAAAATCCATAGCGTTCCTATACTCTAATAATGAAACATCAGAAAAAATGGAAAAAATAATTTATTTTGCAATTGCAACAAAAGGAATAAAATACCTAAGAGTAAATTTAATGGAACATGTGAAAGACCTATATAATGAAAACTATAAGACACTATTAAAAGAAATAGAAGATACAAAGAAATGGAAAGATATTCTATGGTCTTGAATTGGAAAAATCAACATTGTTAAAATGACCTTATTACCTAAAGCATTATACAGATTTAATGCAATCTCCATCAAAATCCCATCAGCATTGTTTAAAGAAATAGAACAAAAAATCATCAGATTTGTATGAAAGCACAAAAGACCCCAAATTGCCAAAGCCATTCTGAGAAAAAAGAACAAGGCTGGAGAGAGACATCACTCTTCCCGACTCCAAATTATACTACAAAGCAACAGTAATCAAAACAGCCTGATACTAGCAGCAAAATGGACACATGAACCAGTGGAACAGAATTGAGGATCCAGAAGGAAACTCATGTTTATATGGGCAAATAATTTTTGACAAAAAAAAAAAAAAAAAGCCAAAAACATACACCAGAGAAAAGAACACTCTTCAATAAATTGTTCTGGGAAAACTGGAAGCCACCTGCAAAGAATGAAACTAAAATTAAATCAAAATGGATTAAGTATCTGAACATGAAACCAAAATCAATAAGATGGGTAGAAGAAAACATTGGAATTAAACTCAAGGACCTAAGACTTAAAAGAGGATTTTATGAATTTGGCCTTGAAAGCAAGGGAAGTAAAAGCTAAAATAAATGAATGGGACTTTATCAAAAACTAAAAAGTTTCTACTCAGTAAAAGAAATTGTCAACAAAGTAAATAGATAACCATTCGAATGGGAAAATATATTTGCAAATAACACCTCCGATAAATGCTTAATATCCAAAATATACAAAGAACACTAATGACTCAATGACAACAAAAAAACATACGATCCAGTCAAAAACGGGCTGAGGACCTGATAAGACACTTCTCCCTAGAGGACATACAATGGCCAATAAGTATATAAAAAGATGCTCAACGTTGCTAGCTATTAGGAAAATGCAAATCAAAATCACAATGATATATCATCTCACACCTGTTAGAATAGCTATAATCAACAGGACAAGTAATAACAAATGTTGGAGAGGATGCAGAGGAAAAGGAATCCTCATACACTGCTGGTGGGACTGAAAATTGGTACAGCGACTATGGAAAACAATATGGAAGTTCCTCAAAAAACTAAGAATTGATCTACCGTATTATCTAGCAATCCCTCTACTGGATATTTACCCTAAAATCTTGAAAACCCATATCCGAGAATATATTTGCACACCTATGTTCATAGCAGCATTATTCACAGAAGCCAGGACATAGAAGCAACGGAAGTGTCCTACAATGGATGATTGGCTAAAGAATATATGGTACATATATACAATAGAATATTAGCCATAACAAGAGATGAAATACTGCCATTTGCTACAACATAGATGGACCTCGAGATAATCATGCTAAGTGAAATATGTTAGACTGAAAAAGTTGAAAATCACATTATATCACTTACAGATGGGATATAAGCCTAAAAGCAACAAATGAACAGGAGAAACAGAGATTCAGGAACATGGCAATGGACTAGTGGTTACCAGAGATTAGTGGGTGGGGGAGGAGGGAAGAAGTAGACAGGGTAAAGTGGATCAAATATAGTTGTTTTGGGGGTGGATGAATTGGCTAAAGGGGATTACATATATGGTAACTAAAGGAAATTGAACTCTGGGTGGTAATCACGCAATAAAATATATAGATGTCAAATTATAATGTACACTCGAATATTATATATTTGTATTAACTATTGTTACCCTAATAAACTTGAAAAAATAACCCCCACAAAATAAACATAGATAGATAGATAGATAGATAGATAGATAGATAGATAGATAGATGATAGATAGATAGATAAAATTCCTAAGATTGTTGATGAACACAAATAAATAGTTGTCTACCTCATTAGAAAGTAATAGCTTAGTTTTATTCATGTCTAGTGTGGCTTAAGGTAGAACAGCATTGTGCATCAGCTGTTGGATAAGTTTAAAAAGATGCTCATAGCTAACACATTTTTCCCTGGAGTATAAAATGCATCATTATTTGATTATAGTGCTTGAACCCAGAGCAATGTCTAGCTTTAGGGTTTTCTTTTCTACACGATGAAAATAATAAACATCTTTTTTATTTTAACACATAGATATTTGTACATACACTAAGTTGAATAAGATTTTTCTATTGTGAAATATATAAGCAATAATAAAAAATCTCCATGGACCTACCATGGTATATTTGCAAAATATAAATATTTTACACTTTTATAACATATGCATAAACTCTTAAGCAATATTTAATATTACTTTGCATGTTTTAATTTTTATTAAATTTATTAGGGTGACATTGGTTAACAAAATTACATAGCTTTCAAGCCTATAATTGTATAATACATAATATGTAAATATATATATATATATATATATATAGATAGATAGATAGATAGATAGATATAGATAGATAGATAGATAGATAGTATTTTTTGTTCACCCAAAGTCAAATCTAGTCAGAGCAATCAGGCAAGAGAAAGAAATAAAAGGCATACAAATTGTGAATGAAAATGTCAAATTGTCACTTTTTTCCAATGACATGATTCTCTATATAGAAAACCCTAAAGATGCCACCAAAACATTATTAGAAAAAATAAACAAATACCATAAAATTTCGGGATACACAATCAATGTTAAAAAAAATCTATAGCATTCATAATACTCTATAATGAATCATCAGAAAAAGAAATGGAAAAAGAAAAACAAATACTTTTGCAATTGCAACAAAAAGAATAAAATACCTAGGAATAAATCTAAAGAAACATGTGAAAGACCTATATAATGAAAACAATAAGACTCTATTAAAAGAAATTGAAGACACAAGAGAATGAAAAGATATTCTGTATTCATGGATTGAAAGAATCAACATAACTAAGATGGCCATATTATTCAAAACAATATACAGATATAATGCAATTCCTATCAAAATTCCAACACCATTTTTAAAGAAATTGAACAAAAAATATCAAATTTGTAGAGAACCACAAAAGACTCCAGAAAGCCAAAGCAATCTTACAAAAAGAATAAGGCTGAAGGTATCACATTACCTGGCTTCAAATTACACTACAAAGCAACAATAATCAAAACATCACGGTATTGGCAGAAGAGCAGACATACAGATCAATGAAAGAGAATTGAGGATACAGAAATAAACCTACATATATACAGACAAATAATTTTTGACCAACTTGCCAAAAAATAAGAGAGAAGAAAGCTCTTCAATAAATGGTGCCAAGAAGACTGTAAAGCAATATGCAAAAGAGCAAAACTAAACTGCTATTCGTCATCATTCACAAAAAATAAATCCAAACGGATCAATTTTTAAAGTAGTTTTTAAAGTGAAATTATTGATATTGGATGTGTTTGATATTATTCCTTGTTGTATGATTAATCATTTTATTTAAAAAATTAAAAACAAGTAAAACAACCAAATTGCTAATTCTTAAAAACCAGTTCATTTGCAGTTTTGACTCATATAGTTACTTTTAACTTATACTGCTGTCAGAGTTTTCTAAGACAATTAACTGAAGACTCAACAGGAAAATAGGATTTTCAGTTTTGTGGAGGAGTTTTAATAATTTTTTTTTAAATTTTAATTAATTAATTTTAAGGTACTATTGGTAAACAAAATCCAGAAAGTTTCAGCTGTACATTTAAACGATAAGGCATATACATATTTACATTGTGTATTCACCTCCCATAGTTAAATTTCTTTCTGTCACAACATATTTGGCACCTTTTACCCCATCTACTTCTCCTCCCCCCCGCTACCCTCTGGTAACCACTAGTCTATTGTCCTTGACCATTAGTCTCTGTATCATTGCCCTGTTCTTTTGTTGCTTTTAGGCTTATATCTCACATATAAGTGATATCATGTGATTTTCAACTTTTCCTCTCTGGCTTATTTCACTTAGCATGATTATCTCGAGGTCCATCCATGTTGTTGCAAATGGCAGTATTTCATCTCTTGTTATGGCTGAGTAGTATTCCATTGTATATATGTAGGGCAGATTCTTTATCTGATCACATATTGTAGAACACTTAGGTCGCTTCCATGTCCTGGCCACCGTGAATAATGCTGCTATGAACATCGGTGTGCAAATATCTTCTTGGATATGGGTTTTCAAGACTTTGGGGTAAATGTCCAGTAGAAGGATTGCTGGATCATGTGGTAGATCAATTCTTACTTTTTTGAGGAACCTCCATACTGTTTCCTATAGTGGCTGTACCAATTTGCAATCCCACAAGCAGTGTAAGAGGGTTCCTTTTTTTCCACATCCTCTCCAACATTTATTACTTGTCCTGTTGATTATAGCTATTCTAACAGGTGTGAGATGGTATCTCATTGTGGTTTTAATTTACATTTCCCTAATAGCTAGCAGTGTTGAGCATCTTTATGGGCTATTTGTATGTCTTCTAAGAAGAAGTGTCTGTTCAGGTCCTCTACCTACTTTTTGATTGGATCATTTGTTTTTCCTGTTGTTACTGAGTTATATGAGTTCTTTGTATATTTTGTATATTAGGCCCTTATCGGAGGTGTTGCTTGTAGATATATTTTCCCATTTGGATGGTTGTCTCTTTACCTTGTTGGTTTATTTTGCTGAGTAGAAGCTTTTTAGTTTAATGTAGTCCCATTTATTTTTGCTTTGACTTCTTTTGCCTTTCAGGTCAAATTCATAAAATCCTCTTTATGTCCAAGGTCCTTGAGTTTAATTCCTATGTTTTCTTCTATGCATTTTATTATCTCAGGTCTTATATTTAGGTCCTTAATCCATTTTCACTTAATTTTGTTATGTGGTGATAGACAATAGTTTAGTCTCATTCTCTTGCAAATGGCTTTCCAGTTTTCTCAGCACCATTTATTGAAAAGGCTTTTCTTTCTCCACTGTATGTTTTTGGCTTTTTTTCGAAAATTATTTCCCCACATAAATATAGGTTTACTTCTGGACTCTTGATTCTTTCCATTGGTCCGTGTGTCTGTTTTGCTGCCAGTATCAGGCTGTTTTGATTACTGTTGCTTTGTAGTACAATTTGAAGTCAAACAGAGTGATGCCTCCAGCTTTGTTCTCTATTTTCAGGATGGCTTTGGTGATTTGGGGTCTTTTGTGCTTCCATACAAATATGATGATTATTTTTTCTACTTTTTAAAATAATGCTGATGAGATTTTGATGGAAATTGCATTAAATTTGTATAATGCTTTAGGTAATATGGTCATTTTAATGATGTTGATATTTCCAGTCCAAGAACATGAAATATCTTTCCATTTCTTTGTATCTGCTTCTATTTCTTTTAATACGCTCTTGTAGTTTTTTTTTTTTATATAGGTCCTTCACATGTTTCATTATATGTATTCATAGATATTTTATTCCTTTTGTTCCAAATGAAAAAGGAATTATTTTTTCCACTTCTTTACCTAACACATTTTCATTAGAGTATAGGAATGCTATGAATTTTTGAACGTTGATTTTGTATTCAGAAACTTTGCTGTATTTGCGTATTGTTTCTAGTAGTGTTCTTGTGAAATCTTTAGGGTTTTTTATATAGAGAATCATGTCATCCACAAATAGTGACAGTTTGAATTCTTCATTTCCTATTTATATGCTTTTTATATTATTCTCTTGCTTGATTCCAATATTGAATAACAGTGGTGATAGTGGGCTGCCTTGCCTTGTTCCTGATCCTGGAAGTTTTTTCATTTATCACCATTCAGTATAATGTTGGCTGAGGGTTTGTCATATATTGTCTTTATTATGTTAAGGTCCTTTCCTTCTATACCAATTTTGTTAAGTGTTTTGATTATAAATGGATGCTGTACCTTGTTGAAGGCTTTTTCTGCACCTATTGGTATTATCATATGATTCTTATTTTTTAATTTGTTTATGTGGTGTATCACATTAATCGATTTGCATATGTTGAACCATCCCAGTGCCTCTTGGATGAAGCCCACTTGATAGTGGTGTATAATCTTTTTAATATGTAGCTATTTTTGGTTCACTAGTATCTTATTCAGGATTTTTGTATCTGTATTCATGAGAGATATTGGACTGCAGTTTTCTTTGTGTGTGCTATCTTTACTAGGTTTGAGTATTAGGGTAATATTGACCTCATAAAATGAGTTGGGATGCATTGCCTCTGCTTCAATTTTTTGGAAAAGTTTGAAGAGAATAGGTATTAATTCTTCTTTGAATGTTTGGTAGAATTTAATGATGAAGCCATCTGGTTCTGGACTTTTATTTTTTGGTAGGTTTTTGATAATCGTTTCAATTTCCATACTGCTGATCAGTCTATTTAGACTTTCCAGTTGTTGATTCAGGCTAGGAAGGTTGTATTTTTCTAAGTACTGGTCTATTTCTTCTAGGTTATTAAATTTTTTTTGTATACTTTTTCATATTATTTTTTTCTATGATCCTTTGTATTTCTGCGGTGTTTTTGTAATTTCCCCTCTTTTATCTCTGATTTTGTTTGTGTCCTTTCTCTTTTTTCCTTAGTGAATCTAGCCAGAGGCTTGTCAGTTTTATTATCCTTCTCAAAGAACCAGCTATTTGTTGCATTTATTTTTTCTATTGTTTCTTTGTTTTTGGTTTCTTTTATTTCTGCTTTAATTTTGATTATTTCTTTCCTTCTGCTGACATCTGGCTTCATTTGTTCTTTTTCTATTTCTTTTTTAAGGTGAATCTTTAGGTTGTTTATTTTTGCTTGTTTTTGTTTTTGGAAAGCGGCCTGTACTAATATGAACTTTTCTCTTATGACCACTTTGGCCGTGTCCCAAAAGTTGATATGTTGTACTATCATTATCAATTGTTTCTATGTATCTCTTGATCTCTTTTTTTATTTCTTCTCTGACCCAGTTATTTTTCAGTAACATGTTTTTTAACTTCCATGTATTTATGGTTCTTACTGATTTCTTTTTACAATGATCTCTAGTTTCAAAACATTATGATCAGAGAATATGGTTGGTATGATTTCAATCCTCATATTTTTTGAGGCTCTCTTTGTGTCCCAGCATGTGGTCAATTCTTGAGAATGTTCCATGTGCACTAGAGAAGAACGTATAAGCAGCTGTTTTGAGATGGAAGGCTCTGTAAATGTCAATTATGCCAGTTGGTCTAATGTGTCATTTAAGGATGTTATTTCCTTATTGATTTTCTGTTTGGATGATCTGTCTTTATCCATCGATGGTGTATTTACATCCCCTACTATGATAGCGCTTTGGTCTGTTTCTCTCTTTACTTCTGTTAGTAATTGCTTTAGATATTTTAAGTCTCCCTGATTGGGAGCATAGATATTAATAAGTGTTATGTCTTCTTGGTGCATGATTCCTTCTATCATTATGAAGTTTTCCTCAGTATAATTTTTTATATTTTTTATTTTGAAGTTTATTTCATCTTATTTTAGTACCACTACTCCCACTTTTCTCTGAATAACATTTGCTTGAAATATCATTTTCTACCCTTTCCCTGTGAGTCTATATTTGTCTTTGTTGTTGATTTTTGATAATTTTAATATAGTGTGTCTTGGTGAAGGTCTTTTTGGATTGAGATAATTGGGTGTTCTGTTGACTTCTTGAAATCTAAACTCCAGCTCAATCTTTAGATTTGGGAAATTCTCGTCAACTCTTTGAAAATGCTTTGTAATCTCTGATCCTTTTCCTCCCCTTTGAGAATGCTCATTATTCTTATGTTTCCTTTTCTGGTGGTATCAGCTAATTCTTGCATTTCTCTTTCATTATTTTTCATTTTTCAGTTTCTCTCTTCTTCCTTCTGATTTATTTCTAGATTTCTTTCTTCTATGTCACTAATCCTTTCCTCCATTTGGTGGACTCTATTTCCCAAGCTTGCTATTTCATTTTTCATCTCTTTCAGTCTGTTCTTCACCTCCAGAAGTTCTATTTGCTTCTTTTTCAAGGTTTCAATCTCCTTGCTAAAAAACTCATTCTGCTCCTTTAGCTGTTTTTTTTCAGTCCCTAAAAATTTTTATATTAATTGTTTTTTATCTCATTGGGTTTTTTCAGAAGTACTATCCTGAATTCTCTGTCATTGAAGTGGCATATTTTTACGTTTGTAAGCTTATTTTCTGGAGATTTTTCTCTTTCTTTCTGAGATGCTTTGCGACTTTGGTTGTTCATGGTGTTTAATGGACTATTTCTCCTCCTGGGCATTAATGGAAGTGTATTCTGCTTTTTTTTTTTTTTCCAGAAAGATTTATTGTATAAAGGTCTCTCTTTAGCCAGTTGCAAAGAATACATTTTTTTTTTTTTTTTGGTTTCCAGTAGGTGGCATCTAAGACACTTGGATCCCTGCTTTATATATAGTCTTAATAATGCCTTTTTTTTCCTTATAGAAATTAAATCATGCTCGCTACCCTCAGTCTTAGTGCCTGCCAGTATTACCGACGGTTTCAGTTGTATTTGCTCAGATTCCCCCATGTGGTCACGGTGTTTGTTCTTACATAATATGGGGGGAGCACCCTCTGTGTTGGGAATTGGGGGCTGTGGCTTAGCCTCATGTTTTGCAACTGCAGCTGGTTACAATCAACTGTTGTTTCTCTGCCTTCCCCACTTCTTTGCTTTCTGCCTTGATGCCTGGGCACTGCCTTCGGCTGCATGGAGCTCATAGCTCTCCTAGGCAGGGCTGTTCAGGAAACCTGTTGCACCTTCTCCTGTTCCTTCCTCCTGCAGGAATCTCTGGCTGCAAGAAGCTGCTTCTTTTTTTCCCCCATTCTATCGCCCGACTCCCAGGGTTCTGACCCATGGCAGCTATTATGTGCAGATCCCAAACTTAGATGTGGTGATGTGCAGTTTGGGTAATTTTTGTTGAGTTTTAGATATTCAGCTTATTGTTGTTTCACATGGAGAGATCTGAGAATGTTTCTCACTTCGCCATGTTTCTGACATCACTGGATTTTAATTTTTTATGTAAAGATATGTTTTATTCCCTAAAAATTACCATATTGATAAAAAATAAGTTATGAGTTTTGAAACTAATTACATGGCCCACATTTAATATTTGAAATATATTTTTGTTATTATTTATGGCATTACACTGATTTGTCACATTTTTAAAAATGTGTTACTAATTCCAATGTGTATAAGAGTTATTCTGTCTTGGGTTGAAGCCTTTATTATTTTATAAGTTTAAAAATACATAAATAGTATGCCAAAGTAAAAGCTAAAGAAAGGAAATGGATGGAAAATAACTTAGAGTTTAACATCTATATTTTATTTTTAATATCTAGTCTACAAGATTTTGAACTTAATGTCAGCAAAGAAAGTGAAAAATGTACACACAAAGAATTGACACATAGGCATATAATTTTTAAAAAGTGTAGATAATACAGCAATTTCTTTCAGGTTTACTCTTTTAAGTATCTTATGGAACTCCATTGTGGAGCAAAGGACATTAGAAAACAAAAATTTCAATCATAAGGAAATTTTTATTCTATCTAAAGGTATTTTAAAATAAGTTTATAAAAATATGATTTTTCATTTAAAGTAGCATATGTAAATACTATCGAACTATAATTTATTTATTCACTCATTCTTTCAACAAACATTTAGAGAATGTTTATGTCAATAGGGAAAGGTATATCAAAACTATGAGATATCACTTTACCCTCTCCAGAATGGTTCAAATTAAAAAGATGGACAATAGCAAGTATTAGCAAGGATGTGGAGAAACTTGAACTCTCATGCACTCCTGGTGGAAATACAAAATTGTTTAGCCACTTCGGAAAACATTCTGGAAGTGTCTCAAAAAACTTAATCATAGAGTTATCATATGACCTAGCAGTTCCACTCTTAAATATACCCAAGAGAAATGAAGACATTATGGCCACATGTATGTTTATAGCAACATTATTCTTAATAGTGAAAAGAAGAAATCACCTAAATGTTCACTAATGGATAAATGAATAAACAAAATTGGTTTAGCCATACAATGCAATGGTATTCAGCTATAAAAAAAAGAAAGAAATTACTGATATATGTCATAACAAGAATAATGTTTAAAAACACATGCTAAATAAAAGAAACCAGTTACAGAAGCCCACACATTATATGATTTCACTTATATGAACTACCCAATGGACAAATCCATAGAGATGAAAAGCAGATTAGTGGTTGCAGAGGCTGAGCTGAAAGGGGATTGAAGAATAACTGCTAATGGTTATGGTTTTTCTTTTGAGTTTGATGAAAATACTCTGGAATTAGATGAAAGTGATGACTGCACAAATTTTTAAATATACTAAAAACTAGTGAGGTGTAACTTTAAGAGAGTGAATTTTGTGGTATATGAATTATATCTCAATAGTTCTAAAAACAGTGCTTGTTACATGTGAGACACTGTATTCGAGATGCAAGAAAATCAAAACATAATTCCTGTTCTTGAAAGAAAAAAAAATCTCACAATATAGAGAGAAATCAATGTGGAAAGTTGTACTAGGTTTGGTAAGGGAATGATTAGATCAAAAGTAAAATTAGTGGGAATGAAAAAGAAGTTATAGTTATGAGAAATAACTAGAGATATAGAATTGGTAGGATTTGTTTAAATATTTGATATGAGAAAGAATGAAGAAATCAAAGATATTCTAGTTTGTTACAGAAAAGATCATTATGTTGTTTACATGAGTAATACAGGAAGAAGAGAAATATTCTAGGAATAAGAAAGGCAATTTAGTTTTGGACATTGAATTTAAATATATCTATAGAACTACATCTGGTACATTCATTTTCCATTTTCTCTTTATCAGTGACCATTTACAGGTACCTGGGTAAGTTCTTTTTAGTCATATAACTGTTCATGGTCTTAGAAAAAAATACCTTCCTTTTGAAAATATATTCTTTCCTTTATTGCTCCAAAAAGAGTATTTTGGATCTAAGAATTCCTTGGTAGTAATAGAATTAGAGCATGAAATGGTGCTTATTTCCCCGCCCCCCAAAAAAATACAAGATCTGGACCATTTTCTCAAATGCTTCATGTCGATTTCTAGAATCTTAGTAATGTCTATAGCACTTTCAATTTAATTTGTATGCATTGACCTTTAGATTGTTTTAAAACTTTTGGTAGTATATTTTATGTCTTTACTACTGAGAGACATTACTGATTTCAATAATTTAAGAATATGAACCATAGGTTCACACATTTTAATTAGGAGCTTGCATAAACATTTCTTCTGTTAACAGAAGATTCTCGGTGAAAAAAAATTGAGCCAAATAGGTGATCGAAACACATATTATAGTTCTCTTTCCCAAATATAAATGATGCTTACGTATTTATGCTATAAAATATACATATTTTGAATATAAAATGAGTATCAAATGTATAATTTTATTTTTACAAGTAGCTTTATATTTCCTTTTGCTAATAAATTATTATTGATATAGAGTCCATTAAATGAAGGATATATATAGTAGTACTATATTTAATATTTATGCTAGTATATAATATTCATCTTAAACTGTGATGTTTATAACCTCTATTTAAATTAGTCATGGCTAAACCTATGATCTCACAAGAATCAAATCTCAATTATATATACAAACAAAAGTGGTATAGAGTCCAAAAGTTATGTATTAACCCAATTGCTAATTTCCCCAACATCATCTCTATCATTATTGTTTGCTTAAGCTTCACATGTTTAGAACACATAACGCTTAATTGCTTCAAAGGGATGAAGGTGCTTTGGAAGTTTGTCTTCTCATTTAACTATATACTGAATAGTGTGAATATAAAAATATAGAACTTAAATATATTTTCTCTTATTAAAAATTATATAAAATTTATCAGGTAATGGTCTATTAAGGACTCCAGCAAATATGTGTGTGTGTGTGTGTGTGTGTGTGTGTGTAAATAAATATATATTTTACTTTAGTGTACATAATAGGTGGTTTTACTGAATTAGGTCAAGCAATTTCATAAACATTACCTCAATATTTTAAACTATTAGATACAACTACATTGTTATATTTAGTTGGGAATATTGAATCTCTCTACAAAAACTTTCAAAATTAATTGAAAACATAAGATGAAGAACTGATCTTCCAACCTTCACATTGTATTTCTAAACACATAAATTTTTGTATGACTATGTATTACCAATAACGAAGAAGAAAAGTTGATCTACATTTTAACACGCTATAGAGAAATGGAAAGATTTTGGAAATTTTTGTTTCAGAAAATAGAGTGGACAGAATTAATATGGATACTGCTGCATTCTAAAAATGTATATGAATATTACATTCAACATAACCATAATATATATGTACACACACACATACACACACATATCTGTGCTCAAAAGAAAGGGAAATTCTAAGGGGTCATAAATTCTATGCTTAGATAGACAAGGTTAGCTGACTCTGGCAATCTAGAGATATCCTACTGAATGTAGAATAGGCCTAGGGAATAGAAGCCAAAATTCACATGAAGATAAGTGATCTGGTGGTCTTGGGTCAAGATAAATCAAGGAATTTTATGTTAAATAGGATAAAAATGAAGGGAAAGGCTGACCCTTCAATAAAAGGAAATTGGAAAGGTTCTGACCACTGGCTTAAGAAAACTATAAGAAATGTGTTTCTCGCTAAGCAGGATTGGGCCTAGTTAGTACTTGGATGGGAGACCATCTAGGAAGACCAGGTGTTGTAGGTGTAAAAAATAATTTAAAAAAAGAGATTGTAAACTGACAAGGTCCTTGCAATCTGTGAGGTCAACCAAGGGTTGCCTCATCTAAAAAAAAAAATGTGTTTTTCTGCCTGGAATTTCTCATGAAAACTATTCCATAAAAAAATGATGTCTAGATACCCAATTGACATGTGGATTCAAATTTAAATCACTTATCTGGTGCGGAAATCCTGAGGTCAATAAATGTACATGAAACCCCTTGAGGACACACCACCTGAAGCAAATGCAAAATTCTCTAGTAACTGTGGTCAATGCCTTGATGGGCCACCAAGATACACCTGAAAAATGGAGGACTTATTTTCCTCACCTGTGTTGAGTGAGACCTGGCACCCTTTAGCTGTCAGCCACCATGTGGATTATCTCTGCAGAAAACAGCAGCTTGCTCAGAGGCACACTCTCTTCTCAGAGCAGCCTACCTACAAAGATTGGTCAAGGTGATAATACAAACACCACACTCTTGTTCTATGGAACAATCTTCAGCACTCCTTATAAGGTCTGCTGAGTCACCTGTCAAAACTACTGTAGTGTTGATCCTGACACCATGCCCTAAATAAAAATCCTATGTGCAAATCTCATTTTCAGAGTCTGCTTCCCAGGAAACACAACCTGCAACAGCAACATTTACACATTACAGAGAACACACACAAAAAAGTATAAATTTCTTGCTGAAGACAAACTAACTATAAAAATAATTCAAAAGTTCAGAGGATATGATCTACAATGATGAAATTAAAAGATATTACAAATAAGATGAATAACATCAAAGTATTTGAGATAGTAGAATAATCTGAAAGACACTACAAAAGATATTTTAAGTGTTTGGAATAAAAAGAAATAAAAAAAAAACATAATGGTAAAAAAAGGGACACTATAGAAAAAAAGCAAGGCAGATTTTTGGGGGAAAAATAAACATGCTTGAGGAGGTAATGGTATTTTGGAAGTTATTATCTATTCTACTTTTTCTCTAGTGTGTCTTTATGTTTGGCAGATCCTGGAAAGTAAAAACATACATTTCCAAGACTTCCTTGAACTAGGTCTCTGTATGTGATTTAGACTTAATCGAACAGATTCCTATGTGAGATTTGGATGTAGACATAAGACAAAGGTTTTGCTTCTTCTATTGTTTATGTTGGCAAACAGTGTTATGTAGGATTAATAGAGACCCCTGTGTCTAGTCATTCATTTTATAGCAGGGCCATGACTAGAGTGAGGGCTCGAACACAAAATTTGAGGGAATACCAGGAGTCAGTAATTAAGATAAATAATATTCAATGCAATATTTTAGAAGACTAAATTAATGTAAAAAAATCTACAATGAACAAAATATAAAAGTTGTAAAGAAAGATAGGATCAGTAGTATACTGATTTTGCCTCAGGCTCTAATATGGCTTCTGACCAGTGCTATAACTGACTTTTTCTTTATTTACAACTTTGCTAATTTATTCATTGTGAATATTTTGCATTAATTCTGATTTAACTACATTATCAATATGTTTTGTTTATATTTACCATCTTATTTTGTGCTGTTTTTTTTTTTTGTCCATTCAATGTATTTTTTCTTTCTTTTCTTTTTATACTTTTGGATTGATTAATTATTTTTAGTATTCTATTTGCGTTCTTATCCTAGTTTAAAAAGGTTCATGTTCTACTTCTGTTCTTTTAGTGATTACCTAGAAATTTAAACTTACAGTGCCAACTGATATAATTAGTAAATATCTATTTCCTCGTCTAAGATTATACAGGAATTTAGAACACTTTAACTCTGTTTAACTCCTGCCATAAGTTATTATTGTTCCATTTCAACCCCACAATATATTAATTCAATTAATGCACTTTTAACAATACCCGCACATTCATATTACTCTTAAATCCTTCTCAAATTTCAGATCTTCAAACTGGGATTGCTTTTCTTATGCCTGAAATATCTTCTTTGTAATTCCTTATAATTGAAAGTGGCTGAAATAAACTTACTACATTCTTGTTTGCTTACAAATTGTTTTTCACATCATGAAAAATGCCTTACCATTGTCGTTGCCTTAATATTGGCTTCCATTGCTGTTGAAGAATTGGAAGATAGTCCAAATACTGTTCCTCTGAAGATAATTAATCTGGCTGCTATTATATCTTTTTGTCTTTGATGTTCTGCACTTTTACTATGTTGTGTAAGTGAATTCATTAGGCATGGAGAACATGTGGGTGACATTCTTCCCACAGATCTGGAAAAGTCAGCTATATTTTTGCAAATATACTCATTTTTTTCATTCTTTCTCTTTTCTTTAGATCTCTTATTAGATTGAAGTGAAATCAGCTTATTATTCATTTTTCTTAGCTTTCATATTTCCTGTCTCTTTGACTCTCTGCTGTATTTTGGATTTTTTTTAACCCATATTCCAATGTATTAGATTAATCCAGAGAACTAATATGAGATCACATATTAACACATACGTGTGTGTGTGTGTGTGTGTGTGTGTGTGTGCATGGAGAGAGAGAGAGAGAGAGAGAGAGAGAGAGAGAGAGAGAGTTATTATAAGAAACTGACTTACATGATTATGAAAACTGACAAGTCCCAAGATCCACAAGCTGGAGACACAGGGGAGATAGTGGTGTACTTCCAGTATGAACCTGAAAGCCTAAAAGCAAAGACAGCTGATGGTGTAATTCTAGTCTGAAGGTCAACAGGACTTAAGATTGAGGAAGGACCAATGTTTCATTTCAACTCTGAATGCAGGAAAAATCTTGTGTCCCAGCTCATTGCAGTCAAACAGGAGATCCCTCTTACTTGCAAAATGGTGGGCCTTTTTTGTTTCATTCAGGCCTTCAATAGATTGAATAAGGCCTATCCATATTAGAAACAGCAATATTATTTACTCAAGTCTTTCAAATTAGATGTTAATCTAATCCAAAACACCTTAACCAAGTCTTCCAGAGTATTTGATCAAATATATAGGCAACTTGACCTAGTCAAGTTGACATATAAAATTAATTATCATACCTAGTTTACTAATAAAATGTTCTTTTCTATTTTTAATAAATTTTATTTTAGAACAATATTAGATTTACATAAAAATTATAACAATAATACAGAGAATCCTCATATAACCCCTACCTCAAATTCCCTATTATTTATTTGTTTGTTTATTTATTTATTTATTTATTTTATTCTTGTAAAATATATCTAACATAAAATTTACCATTTCAACCATTTTTCAGTGTACAATTCTCTGGTATCAAATACACTTACATTCTCATGAAACCATCACCACTATCCTTTTCCTGAACTTTTTCTTCTTCCAAAACTGAAACTCTGTACCCATTAAACAATAACTCCTCATTCCCCAGTGCCTCCAGCTTTATTAAAATCATCATTTTATCTTCTGTCTCTGTGAATTTGACTTTTCTAGAAATCTCATATAAGAGAAATCATATAATTTGTTCTTTAGAAATTGGTTTATTTCACATAACATAGTGTATTCAAGATCTATCCATATTGTAGCACTTGTCAAAATTTAATATCTGTTTGAGGCCAAATAATATTCTAGTGTGTATGTTTGTATGCATGTGGGTGTGTCACATTTTGTTTATACTTTTATCTGTCAGTATACACTTGAGATGCTTCCACTTTTTGGTTATTGTGAATAACACTGCCTCGTACAAGAGCATATCAATATCTGTTTGAGTCTCTGATTTTAATTATATATATATATATATATATATATATATATATATATATATATATATATATAAAATTGCTCGATTGCATGGTAATTTTATATTTCATTTTTTGAGAAATCACCATAATATTTTTCACAGTATCTAAGCCATTTTACATTCACATTAGCAATCCACAAGTGTTCTCATTTCTCCACATCTGTTACAAACTTAGTTATTTTCTTTGTTTTTGATAATAGCCATCCTAATGGTTGTGAAATAGTATATCATTGTGGTTTTTGATTTATATTTCCCTAATCACTAGTGATGTTTAGAATCTTTTCATGTGCTTATTGGCCATTTTTATATCTTATTTGGAGAAATATCTATTCCTTGTTAACATTTTTAAAAATAAAACTTATTATTCTTGAGTTGTTAGCTTCCTTTATATATTCTGGATATCAGTCTTTTATTTGATATATGATTTGCATTTTTTTGTCTCATTCCATGAATGACCTTTTTGTTTTTTTTGTTTTTTTTTTTGTTTTTTTTTTAGTTAATAGTGTTCTTTTATGCCCAGAATTTCTTAATTTTACAGTCCACCTTATTTATTTTTTATTCTGTCACCTGTGTTTTTGGTGATATGTCTAAGAAGCCATTGCCAATATTTACTTTTAAGATTTTTATAGTTTTAGAACATGTTTAGGCCATTAATCTACTTTGTGTTAATTTTTGTATATAGTATAAGGTAAGATTCTTTATTTTTTATGTGAATATTTAATTTTCCCAGTACAATATACTGTCTTTTCTTCATTTAATGATATTAACAAACTTGTCAAAACTCGGTTCCTGTATACGCAAGGGATTTTTTCCATGCTTTCTATTCTATGTCTTTGGTGTATATATTTGTCTTTAAGTCAGTACTAAACTTTCGATTTCTGTTCTGTTGTGGTAAGTTTAGAAATCAGGAAGTTTGAGACCTCCAACTTTGTTCTTTTTCAAGATTATTTTTGCTATTTATGCTCCCAAATATTCTATATAAATTTTAACACAGATTTTCTATTTCTACAAAAAAATTGTTAAGATTTTGATTGGAATATGTAGATGGATTTGGGTAGTATTGGCATCTTGATAATATTATGTGTTCCAATCCAAGAACATGGAGTATGGGATAACTTTACATTTATTTGTGTGTGTGTTTTAATTTACTTAACAATGCTTTGCATTTTACATTGCATAAGTTTTTCAACAAGCTTCAGTTAAGTTCACTCTCAAATAATTATTTTTGGTACTATTAGAAATAACATTGTTTTCTCAATTCTCTTTCCAAATTATTCATTGTTAATATATGGAAATTTAATTGAATTTGTGTTTTGATTTTGTATCTTTCAACTTCACAAAATTTATTTAGTAGTACTGTGTGTGGACATGTTTGCAATTTTTAGGTTTTCTACATAAAGATCATATAATGTGCAAAATTTTTTTTGATTAGGAAACATTTGTTCCTGTATAAAATAGCCATAGACATTTGGTCTATGCCAAGGATCCTTAAAATTTAGTCCAGTCCAAAACATTCATGGAGATATTTGGTCCATAGTTAATATAAATTCCACTCTTCTGCAATATTTGAACCCTAGCTCAATTACCTAACTTTATGTCCCATGACCAGCTAGGCTACCAAGGCAAGAAGGGTTATTATTGACAATACAGCCACAACACAACTAATAGACCAATAAACATAATAGTATTTTTTAGCATATTAATCTTGTAAACCTGAAGTAGAAATAAAATTATTGACTATTTGAACCCAGTGATGTCTTCCAAACATAGACATTTTGAACAGGAGTAAATATTAAACACTACTTGGCTGGACAAAATGTCTCCATGAATGTTTTAGACATGACCATATTTCAAAGACTTTTGCATGTATCATTCCTAGTCTCCTTTGGTTACCATTTGTAAGGAATATACCTTTTCTTGCCTTCACTTTCAGTCTATGTATATCCTTAAATGTAGAGTGGGTTTCTTGTATACAGAATACAGTTAGATCTTTTATTTTTTGTAATCCATTCAGCCACTCTTTATATTTTGATTGGGAGTTTAATTCATTTACATTTAGAGTACTTATTGAGGTTAAAAACTTACTTTTGTCATTTTGTTAATTGTTCTGTTATGTTTACTTGTCCCTTTGTTTCTTTCTTGCTGTTATCCTCTGTAATTTATTGATTTTTTGGGGAATGTTCTGCCTTGATTAATTTCTTTTTTTTCTTTGTCTATGTTCTGTATGTATTTTCTGTGTAGTTACCATGAGGCTTCCACAGAAAATTTTATAGTTATAACAGTCTATTTTAAGCTGGTAACAACTTAACTCTAATTACATTTTAAAAAGTCTACAATTTACTTCTCCCATACACACACTTTATATTGTTGATGTCACAATTCATTTCTTTTAGATTATATATCCATTAATAATTTTTATAAGTTTTAGTTATTCTTAATACTTTTGTCTTTTAACCTATTTCCTGTTTAGAAAAAAAAAAGTGTAGCTCCCTGCCAATGTTAATTTAATTTTATATAAACACTCCCTTCAAGAAGCAAATCTGATGTTTTCAGTGTGAAAAAAAATACAAGAACTGTTCCTGGTGTTATTTCTAAACAGAACTTGTCTCTAATCCTAATATAACAGAAATGGATATGATAATTGATATTTAATTTTTTTTTTCATCTGGTAAATTTCAAAGCATGGAACAACACAATGTGGAAACATCACGTTCTGTACAAAAATATTGCATTTTTCTTTGGATCTTCTTGCCATCTTTGTCATTGTGTGAGCAGCAAACTTTGCAATGACCAGTTGGATTCTGTTTGCCTGATATTGGTGGTATGCTCTTGGGAAAATGTCTTCCAGACAGGCAAAGAAGTGTGACATCATCAGAACACAGACAACCTTGAAGACATTGCTGTCCCAGCTTGTGATGCTTTTCCAGCATTCTTTCGATCAATGTTGGTCAAAATTTAATTGGGTGATTGTGTGCTCAGGGTTGTCCTTCTTGAATAAGGTGTTGGAGTTTCAAGCACTGTAATGTTCAAAAGGTGATGAAAGAATTGTTTATACCAAAACTTGTGCCTTTTGCGCTAGGTTAGATAAGAAGTGACATCTGATCAGCCAAGTCCACTGCTTCTATATTCTCATTATATTACACAATGACACATAGCTTCTTAGTTTTCTTTCCTTTTCTCTTGTCTACTTCAATCATAGTATCATTGTGGAATGTTGAAAGCATTGTCACCTCCTTCTTGTTGTACCATTTCAGTGTCATAAGTTCACCACAGAATCTGGCTACAGTTGTCCCTTTTGCAACCTTTTTTTTTTTTTCAGATAATTTGGCACCTGTTTTTGGTTCAAATGAGCTGTCCTAACTACATCAGTCCTATTTTGATATAATTCTCTGTAAAGCATGGAAGACGTATAGTAAACTTTGGAGGTAAGTTTAGGACTGTAATCCACAAGTTATCTCAGGGTAAATGCTACAATTGGAAATGCCGTCAGTGGGTATTCTTGGGGCAAATGGGAAATGGGTTAAATTTCATACTGGAATTAAAAGCGATTTACACACCATTACGGTACTACAGTATTCTATATTTTTCTATATGTTTACTTTTACTAGTGAGTGCTCTACTTTTAAATATATACATATATGTATACATATACGTATATACATATATATTTTCAGTTATACTCTGGGTATATAATACTCTATTAATTTGAGGTGTACAACTTAGTGATTAGACATCTATATAACTCTCAAAGTGATCACCCCAATAAATCTAGTGCCTCTCTAACACCATAGTTATTACAATATTATTGGCTATATTCATTATACTGTACTTTCTATTTTCATGACTATCTGTAACTACCAATTTTTACTTCTTAATCTCCTCCACCCTTTTCACTGACCCCCTCAACCCCCTTCTGATCTGGTAACTCTCAAAATGTTCTCTGTATTTATGAGTTTGCTTTTATTTGTTTGTTCGTTTTGTTCTTTAGCTTCCATATATACATGCAATAATATGGCATTTGTCTTCCTCTATCTGACTGAGTCCACTCAACATACTCTCCTCTAGGTCCATCATGCAATATTCTTTTTTCTTATCCTCTTACTTTTAGTCTGTGAGTAACTTTTAATCTGAAGTGAGTCTCTTGTAGGAAGCATATGTGAGGGTCTTGTTTTTTTATCCATTCAGACATCCTTTATATTGATTGGAACACTTAATTATTTTTCATTTGATGTACGTGTTAATAGATGCGTGGTTATTGCCATTCTTTATTCATATTTTTAGCTACATATTTTTCTTCTTAAAGAAGTCCTTCCAACATTTCCTGTAATGCTGGCCTGGTGATGATAAGCTCCTTTAGCTTTTTCTTGTCTGTGAATCTCTTTATCTGTTCTTCAATTCTAAATGATAGTTTGATGGATAATCTTAATTTCAGATCCTGGGTTTCCATCACTTTAAATATTTTGTGCCAAGCCATTCTGTCCTACACTTTCGCTTGAGAAATCAGTTGACAGTCTTATGGGTGCTCCCTTGTAGGTAACTACCTGCTTTTCTCTCACTGCTTTTAAGATTCTATCTTTGTATGTAACTTTTGGCATTTTAATGATTATGTGTCTTGGTGTGGGGTCTTTGTGTTCATCTTTTTGGGGGACTCTTTGAGTTTCCTGGGGTTGTAGGTCTATTTCCTTCACCAGGTTGGGGAAATTTTCCATCATTATTTCTTCAAATAGGTTTTCAACTCCTTGCTCTTTTTCTTCTTCTGGTACCCCTATGATGTAAATGTTGTTACATCTGATGTTATCCCAAAAGCTTCTTATATTATCTTCATTATTTTGATTTATTTTTTTCTTGTTGCCATTCTGATTGTCTTCTGCTACCCCATCCTCTATACCAGTGATTCAATCCTCTGCTTCCTCCACTCTGTTGATTCCCTCTAATATACTCATCTCAGATATTGTAGTCTACATTTCTGACTGGTTCCCTTTTATAATTTCCATCTCTATTTTTATGGGATTTTTTTTATCTCTTTATTAAAGTTCTCACTGAGTTCATCTATTCTTCCCCTAAGTTCCTTGAGCATTTTTATAACCAGTATTTTGAACTCTGCATCTGGTATATTACTTGTCTCCATTTTGGTGTATTCTTTTTTTGAAGTTTTGTTCTGTTTTTTTTTTTTTTTTTTAAAGTGAGGTATGTTTCTTTGTCTCCCCATTTTGGCTGCCTCCTTGTTTCTGTTTCTATGTATTAGGCAGGGCTCCTAAGTCTCCCGGTCTTCATAGAGTGGCTTTATGTAGTAGGTGTGCTGTGGGGCCCTTTGGCATAGACCTGAGAGGGGTCCAGCTTCAAGTTAAGTTCAGCCATAGCTTGTGCACCTCCAGGACCACCTGGTAAGAGTCACCAAGAAATTCACGTATGGCTGCCACCCATGCTGGGCCTATAGGTTCACTGAGGAGTCAAGTCTGAAACTGAGGCTGGCTGCCACTAGTGCAGAGCTTGAGGCTGTTCAGCAAGAGGTACAGAGTGCACCGAGGACAGATGCTGCTTCTTTGCATTTTGTGAGCCTTTGAGAGGTTTCATGAAAATTTGCAGCAGGAGCCACTGGAAGTGGCTTGGGTGAGCCCACAATTTAGGAGAGACAGAGTCTGTAATCCAGAGCAGAGTGGCCTGTGTAATCCAGGTTGATGGCACCTGCATCTACAGGATGGGAGGGGGAAGGGCTCAACAAGAGAACAATGGCTTCTGCCTTTACCTCTCTCCAGGAGCTGGCAACCCATCTGGCCTGTGCCCTGAAGTCCAAAAGCTCAGCACCTCCCCATATGTCCCTGGTGTCCCTTGAGCAGCTGTCCCAGTGCTGGAACTAAGAGTGTGCGAGTCTGTCAGCAAATAAAGCTGGGTATAGGCCTTTTAGGAAGAAGGTCGCCATTTCCTGAAGCTGTCTATCTCACTCAGCTGAAACCTCCACTGTTTTTCACAGCTAGAGGTTATAGGAACTTCTTTTTCCAACAATGGAACCCTGAGCTGGGGAGCCCAATGTGCAGCAGGGAGCTCTTCTCAGGTGAGGGAGGAAACTCTGCAGCCACGATAACCCTCTTGATTCTTGATAAATTCTCGATCACCACTTGTGGTTATGGGGCCAGAGTATTTTGCATCTCTGGCCCATCTACCATTTTGTAATGACCTGTTATTTGAGGTGACCTAGTTGTAGGGCTTCTGTTTAGTCAGACCTCTCATGACTCCATGTACTAGTTGCTCTGTAGTTATAATTTTGGTGTGATTGATAGAAGAGTCATGTACAGCTTTTACCTTCTATACCATCCTGAATCTTCCTATGAGTGTTATACTTTAATATACTTTTATATTGTTGATTTTTGTACCATGAGCCAGGATGTTGATGATATATACCACTCATTCACCTCATTTTCTGTGGAGAAATCTTGAATTCTGGACCTTCTCTCAACCTCACAGAGCTCTCCTGGCTACAGCAAGACCCTGCCCTTTTTCTTTTTTTTCTTAACTGTGCCAGATGTCTGAACTATACTGGTTCCATCAGTATAGAAGGAGGCAAAAGCCAGCCATCAGTATGGGAGGAGGCAAAAGCCAGCCCTTAAGGTAACATCATGAAAGCTCAGTAATGTTGGAATATTACTCCATTCCTCTCCCTCCCTCCTAGAGTAGCTGCTTCAAGTTTTGCACCTTCTTTCAATCTTGCAGATCTGTGCCAGTGGGAACAGGCATTCACCCCCTTTTCTTTGTTTTTTAACTTCTTGGCATCTAAATATGCTGCTTTCATTAGCACTCCATGTGAAGTGAGGCAGAAACTGATCCCTGGTGCAGTGTGCTGAAAGGCCAGGACACTGGAGGAAGTCTCTGTTCTCTCTCTTACCTGAAGAAGTCACGGTAGGAGATGTTCTCTCTCAGTGCTGAGCTGTACCAGCTGAGGGAGGGATTTATATGAATAAAATAATATTGCTATTCTTACCAGTTTTTTAAATTAAGTTTATTTGGGTAACATTGGTTAATAATATTATATAATTTTCAGGTGTACAGCATTATAATTTGACATCTGTATACTCTATTGCATATACACCACCAAAAAGTCTAGTTTCCTTCCATTACCATATATTTGAACCCCCTTATCCACTTCACCCTCTCAAACACCCCTTTATTCACTGGTGACCACCATTCTATTGTCCATATCTATGAGTGTTTTTGTTTGTTTATTTTAGTTTGTTATTTTCTTTTTTTGATTTCACATGTGAGTGAAATCATACATTATTTTCCTTTTCCATCTCACTTATTTCAGTTAGCATAATACTCTCAAGATTCATCCCTGTTGTTACAAATGGCAATATTTCATTTTTTATAGCTAAGTAGTATTCTAGTGTGTGTGTGTGTGTGTGTGTGTGTGTGTGTGTGTGTGTGTTTGTGCTGCATCTTCTTTATTCAATCATCTATCAATGGACTTAGGTTGTATCTATGCCTTGGCTATTGTAAATAATGCTACAATAAACACAGAGTTACAAATAAGTATTTTTATATTTTTCAAAAAATATCCAGCAGAATAATTAGTGTATCTTATGGTAGTTCTATTCTTAATTTTATAAGGACCCTTCATACTGTTTTCCATAATGGTTGCACTAATTTATATTTCCAATAACAGTGCATGAGAATTTCCTTTCCTCCAATCAAAGACAAAGAAAACAAAAGTAAAATTTTATGAATGAGACTACGTCAAACTAAGAAGCTTCTGCATAGCAAAAAAAAACAAGCAACAAAACAAAAAGGTAACAATCCAATTGGGAAAACATATTTGCAAATGATAAATTTGATAAGGGACTAATATTCGAAATATATAAAGAACTCATACAATTCAACAAGAAAAAAAATGAGCAGAGGACCTGAAAGTACACTTTTCCAAGGAAGATGTACAGATATCCAACAGGCATATGAAAAAATATTCAATATCACTAAGTATTAGAGAAATGATACACTGCTGATGGGAATGTAGATTGGTACAGCCACTATGAAAAACAGCATAAAGGTTCCTCAAAAATTAAGAATAAAATTACCATATGACCCAACAATCTCTCTTTTGAATATCCACCCAAAACATTTGAAAAAATTTATCCATGAAGATATATGCACCCTGATGTTCATAGCAGCATTATTCATGGTGTCCAAAATATGGAAACAACCAAAGTGCTCTTCAGTAGGTGACTGAATAAAGAAGATGGGGTACATATATACAATGGAATATTACTCAGCCATAAGAAGATAGGAAATGCTGTCATTTATGGCAACATGGGTGAATCTTGAGATTAACATGCTAAGGAAAATAAGCCAGACAGAAAAATTTGAGAACCATATGATTTTACTTATCCATAGGATATAAAATTAAAAGCAACAAACAAAAATTCAGACACAAACAATATTTTAGTGGTTACCAGAGGGGAATGGGGGAGAGGAAGCTAGATAAGGGTAAAAGGGTGAAATATATCATGACATAAGGAGATTTGACTTTGGGTGGTAAACACATGATACAATATATAGATTACGTATTATTGAATCGTACACTTGAAACCTATATAATCTTATTAACCAGTATCACCCTGATAAATTTACTTAAAGAAAAAACACACAAATGAGCTCTCATCTCACACCTGTTGAAATGGCTATTATCGAAAAAGACAGCAAATAAGTGTTGGAGAGACTCTTCTTATCCTTTTCAATTCTGTTGTTCTGGGTTTTCTGTTCTGGAGTACTGAAACTTCCTAACTGGATGCTCTATTTATAAAGGTATTTTGGACTGTATATCATTGTTAATTTGGTGTTTCTGTGGTAGACTAAAAACTGGGACTTCCTGCACCTCCATCTTAGTCAATGGTTCCTTTACCTATAGTCATTTACCCCCAGGAATCTACACATATGCAGTTCCCCTTCAGTTTTCATGCACCATAGCAACTGCCACTGCCTCTGTGACTTCCATCCTAAGATTCAAAGCATGCTGCCATTTATGTCTGAGCTCAGAGTCAGACAAAACAGATACGAGTTAAAGACCCCACGGACATGGCAGAACAATGCAAACAATCTCCACCTTTTTTTTCTGAACAGAGAAAGAAAACCAGAAATTGAGCCACTGCCTCTGGACCTCAGCCACACCATGCTGAGGAGAGTGTGGTAAGGAAGAGTAAAATACTGTGAAATTTCTTACCATTTTGAATGTGGCTTTTGCTTGATTGGAAATTCACATGGTTGCTATAGATCTTTGACTTTGTTCCAGAGCTCCTATAGTTACTTTAATCAGTCTGTAGTTTTTTATTTGATGTTTCCACGGGGAAACAAGATCCTGGAGCTCTTTAGTCTGCCATCTTACTGACATTACTTTCTAATCCATTAAGTTATTTTACATAAATTTATTTTTATTTTTTATGTTACATTTTGCACTTTTACGTATCTGCTAGATCACTTTACAATTTCCATTTCTTTGCAGATATTTTCATACTTGTAATATATTTTCTAAATATTGCAAAAATAGCTATTTAAAAATTTACATTTGATAACTAAAGCAAATTAAGTCTTTGTGCACCTATTTTGCTGTCTGATTTTTCTGATGTTTCTCATAAATGGTGCCCTGTTTTCTTTATCTTATTATGTGATTTTTTTTTTTTTTTTTTACTGTGGACTGTTTAATTCCTTACAGGGAAAAAGTAACTGTTAGGATTATTTGAAGTCTTCAGTAAAGGTGCAATCCTTCAGATAAGTTTTGCATTTACTTCTACTATATGTTTTGGGGAAACACCAGAAGGAGATCACTGTGTTCCAATGGAAAGTTTGAGTTTTTATGTGTTATCTATATAGTACGAATTTGGAGTAAAATTAAGAACTGGTTTGTGTTTATGATTGTCTTTAGGTGTACTTTATTTTAGTTCTTTACTGCTCAGTATCTTAGCAACTTTCTCTTTCGGTGGATGGGGGCAGAAAGGATAAGAAGATATGCATGCAGTTTATTTCTAGTTGAAATTTACCCTGATCGTAAAGGTCTTTGGGTTCCAATTTTGTAAGGAAAGTGTCTTCTTTTTGATATCCCATCTCAGGAATGCCCTGGCTTTTGTTTGTAGTTCCCCAGCTCTTCAAGACCATAAAAATCTACACTAAATGTTGCCAGATTTGGAGGCAAAAAATGCTAGGGAAAAGTAGCTCAGTATTTTTATAATTATTTTTGGTTCTTCCTTAACTTGAACATTCTTTACTACTTTGTTCATTTTTTCATGTTCCTAAAGAAGATTTTAAAAATGTTTTATCCAACTCCTTTGACTACTTTCAGTAGAAATGTCAGTCTGGATACATAGCTAGCTGTATTACTTGGAATAAAAGACCAGTATTTATTTTTCCAAACCACAGATTCTAATTTAAACAGGCTGTGGTTTTGAATTAGGAGTTAGTAAATGATTTAGAAAACAACACTTAAAGTAGTCTACAAAGGTGAGTTTTTCCAATATGTCTCAAAATGTGTTCTGTAGATCACTTGCCTTTCAATCACCTCAGCTGATTGTCAAAATGAAGATATCGATACCTTGGTCCCACATAAGACATAAAAGATAAATATGTCTTGGAGTTGAGCCTGGGGATCTATATTGTTGTCAGCCACACTAGTTAATTCATAAGCACAAAAAAAATTAAAGACCATAAATTTAGAACTAAAAATAGTTACTTTCCCTTTTAGTCTTACATTAAAATACTTCTGTTGTAACATGAGAGAATAAATAGAACCCTTGATGAGAAAGATAGTTCAGATGCCTAAATGATGGTTATAGGCTTGACAACAAAGAAAAATGGGACAAGACTTTACACTTTAACAAATGTTAATTTCCAAATAATTAGAGAAGTATAATTCATAATCAGAATATAAATTGATTAAAAAAACAATAAAGAGCATTCCATATTCAAATACAACAAAGAATTTCATTTTTCAATGATATTTTTAATTAGATGTAGCATTTAAATGGTAGAAAAAGCAATTTCAAACCATGCAATTCACAGCAAAGCATTGTGCCCTAATTCATTTGACATGTGAAAGAACAAACATGTTTAAACTTTTTGAAGAGCATATCAGGGAGTCTGACAAAGCAAACTTCAGGGTGTGGTCTTTCTACCTGCAAATAAATGGCTACTGCTGTGTTTTCTATCCATGTGCTTTTCACCTGCTGAGTTTCTGTGACTAATATTGCACTGGCCATTTAAAAAGGCAGCTTCTCTGTAAACCGAGTGCAATCTATATTTCAGAGAACCTTCTACTTATCTTTCCTGTTTCTAAAAACTAAATGACTAATATACATCGAAATCTTTATTTTAAATAGTGGTAGACAAGGGTGATATGCATGAGAAAAAGCATTTTTAAGGAGTTGAAAACAGGTGATGAAAAATAACTCTAATCAGATGAATGTTTATGAATTTAGTTTATTTTTTTCCTACAAATAACTTAAGAATTTATACTCACTGATAATTCTCTAATCCAAAGGTGGAGAAAGTAACCACATTTAGAAATTACATTTTAAGAAAATGAAGGGTCTCTGCAAATCATGTGTTAGCAGTCATCAAGCCTACATTTTTAGACATTGGGTGCATCTGATTTTACTCTAGTCATTTATATAATCCATTGTAGCCTTTATAATGTTAAAGACAAGAATGTGCTCTGAGCAGAAACGCACAAAGGTGAACCCTAATGAGTCACACTGTTCTACATTCCCTTTCCCCATAGTGCTAGTGGAGTCTCTGACCAGTTTCTAGCAAGAGAATATGGCAAATGTGATGAGATACCACTTCACTGATTAGGTTAAATTGCAAGGGACTCTAATTTAGTAAGTTAAAGTGAAAGATTCTCTTGCTGACCTTAAAAGGTAAGCTGCTAATTTGTGATAGAGCTATGTGGCAAGGGCAGATGAAGGCATCTAAGAGTTGGATGAAAGCCAGGAAGAAAATAAGAATCTTAGTCCTACAGCTATAAGGAACAACTAGGTGAGCTTGAAAGGGAACAGGAAACTCCAAAAGGAAATATAGCTTAGCCAATACTTTGTTTACAGTCTTATGAGACTATGAGTTCTCCCAAACTTCTTAACCATGGATAAAAACTGAGATAATAAACAGGTGATCTTTTCATCTCTTTGAAATGTTGTTTTCTAACTGTGGGAGTGATGGAGTCAGCTAGTTTGGCTTGCAGCAACAATTTCTAAGATTAATAAAATATATCATAGCAAAGATATAAAGAAAGTTGGAAGTAAAAGGCTATAGACTTTTTGGAGAAATTAGTAAACAATGATTATATTTTGACATTTCTTTGAGCCTAGTTGCCATTTTACTCATTGTTTCTGTCTCCAGATCTAGTCTAGTCATCTTTAAAATCTAGGTTAATTAACATATCACACAGTAAAACATACATGATTATATTTTAAGAGTTTTTTGGAAGTCTGTGACTGTGAATGGAATGGAAACAAGGCAAAAGTCTATGACTGAGGACAACCACTAAAGACACTATGATATATTCACCAGCATGGTAATATCAATCACATTCAAAAATGCTGATAGAAAAATACTTTAAAATTAACTCATACCATATAAATTATGAATAGCCACATAAACCAATGAAAAAAAGTTGCCTGTGGGGCTTCACAACAATTGTTTATCAACTACATTAGAAATCAAAATGTCAGGATGTAGATTTGATTTATGTAATCATAAGTGACCACAGCTCAAAGTTATTTGCTAAAAGACCAGGGATTGCATTACAATTTTCCATGGGAAAAAATTATTCCATTATAACATTATTAGTGGTAGAGAAAACCAAAGCCATGTCTCACTATCACTTTATTTTTCAAAGGACACAGTGAAATTTAACTTCATTAAGAGGAAGACAACTTAGAAGCTTAAGAGAAAACCACACTAGCTTTGCATTAATTGAAGTTTTAATTTTAAATTTTTTGCCCCACCCTGAAGCAATTGAAAAAAAACCTTCTAAACAGAAAAAAAAATCTAGAACAATTTAAGAATGACTGTTAAATGATGTCTAAAATTCATTCTATGGCATGCATCAACATTGAGAATATTAGTTTTTTATTGCACACCTGTCCACTTATTACCATAATGTTCTTGTACTTTAATGGAGAATCAATGTTTGACCTAACCTTTCTTTTACCAGTGGACATTTAATAAATAACTGTTAAGTTTATATGAGGAATCTTTTTATTATTATGGTGATGTTGGTTAAGAAAATCCAGTAAGTTTCAGGTGTACAATTCATTGTACTGTATTCACTGCCCATAGTTAGATTTCTCTCTGTTACCACATATTTAACATCTTTTTCCCATCTACATTCCCCCTTCCGCCTACTCCACCCTCTTTTAATCCTTAGTTTATTGTCCATATCCATGAGTCTCTGTTTGTTTGTACCATTCGTTTGTTATTTTTAAGTTTATATCACACATATAAGTGATATCATGTGATTTTCGACTTCTGTCTAGCTTATTTCACTTAGCATAATTATCTCGAGGTCCATCCATGTTGTTGCAAATGGCAGTATTTCATATCTTCTTATAACTGAGTAATATCCCATTGTATATATGTACCACATCTTCTTTAGCCAATCATCTATTGTAGGGCACTTTGGTTGCTTCCATGTCCTGGTCACTGTAAATAATGCATGCTGCTATGAACATCAGTGTGCAAATATCTTTTGGGATATGGGTTTTCAAGTCTTTGGAGTAAATAACCAGGGATTACTAGATCATGTGGTAGATCAACTCTTAGTTTTTTGAGGAAACTCCATACTGTTTTCCATAGTGGCTGTACCAATTTGTAGTTCAATAAGCAGTGTTATGAGGGTTCATTTTTCTCTGCATTCTCTCCTTCAATTGTTATAACTTTTCCTGTTGATTATAGCTATTCTAACAGATGTGAGATGGTATCTCGTTGTGATTTTGATTTACAATTACCCAAAGTTGAGCATCTTTGTATATGTTTGTTGGCTATTTGTATGTCTTTTTGGGAAAAGTGTATGCTCAGGTCCTCTGCCTATTTTATGATTGGGTCATTTGATTTGTGTTGTTATTGAGTTGTATGAGTTCTTTGTATATTTTGGATATTAGGTCCTTAGCAGAGACATTGCTTGCAAATATATTTTCCCATTCGGAGGCTTATCTCTTTACCTTGTTGATGGTTTCCTTTGCTGTGCAGAAGCTTTTTAATTTGATGTAGTCCCTTTATTACCTAAAGCATTATACGGATTTAATGCAAACCCCATTAAAATTCCATCAGCATGTTTTAAAGAAATAGAACAAAAAATCATCAGATTTGTAGGGAAGCACAGAAGAACTTAAATTGCCAAAGCTATCCTAAGAAAAAAAGAATGAGGCTGGAGGCATCACTCTGCCTGACCTCAAATTATATGACAAAGTGGCTATAATCAAGACGGCATGATATTGGCAGAAAAACAGACACACAGACCAGTGGAACAGAATTAAGAGTCCATATGTAAACCCATGTATATATGGGCAAATAATTTTTGACAAAGAGCCAAAAACATACAATAGAGAAAGGAAAGCCTCTTCAATAAATGGTTCTCAGAAAACTGGAAAGCCACCTGCAAAAGAGTTAAACTAGACTGTTGTCTATCACGACACACCAAAATTAACTCAGAATGGATTAAGGACCTGATTATAAGACCTGAACCAATAAAGTGCATATGATAAAACAGAGGAACGGAGCTCAAAAACCTTAGACTTAAAGAAGATTTTATGAATTTGACCTCAAAAACAAGGGAAGTCAAAGCTAAAATAAATGAATGAGACTACATCAAACTAAAAAGTTTCTGCACAGCAAAAGAAACTGTCAACAAGGTAAAGAGACAACCTTCTGAATGAGAAAATATATTTGGAAGCAACATCTCCAATAAGGGCGTACTGTCCAAAATATACAAAAACTCATACAACTCAATGACAACAAAAAACAAATAATCTAATTAAAAAAATGGGCAGAGGAATTGAACAGACACTTCTCCCAAAAAGACATAAAAATGACATTAAAAAAAAATTCCGTATGCTTTGAATTAAAAAAATAATAATTTGAATCAGAATCAGAAGTTATAACATTATTTTTCAATTCATTGATGGTTAATTTTATGTATCAACATGGGTAGGCCACAGTACCCAGATATTTGGTCAAACACCAGCCTAGATGTTCTGTGAAGGTATTTTTTTAGATGAAATTAACATTTATATTGGTAGGCTTTTAGTAAGGTGGGTTTCCCTCCACAGTGTTGGTGGGCTTCATTCAATCAGTTGAAGGCCTTAAGTGGGGAGGAAGACTTCAGATATTCCAAGAAGAAGTGAATTCTGCCTTCAGACTATCTTTGGATTTGAGCTGCAAAATCAACAACTCTTCTTCGGATTTCTAGCATGTCCTGCAGATTTCAGAATTTCCAGCTTTCACAATTGTGTGAGCCAATTTCTTAAAAAATTTCATTTTCTTAAAAATTGAGTCCCTACCATGTGCAAGGTGTTCTTTGACAGCATCGTTTTATTACTTTGTGATCTTTTATAGATTTTCTTCTTTTTTCCCCCACAACTTATCTTCTTATGTGGTACCATCACCCTTGATTTTAATTTCAGCATCTTTATGCCAAAAATTCCCAGAACTCTACTCTAAGCTTCATATTTATTCAACTGGCTTACTATTTAACACATCTACTTGGGTGTTTCACAGACACATTAATTTATATATCGCAAACCAATCTCAACATTTTGCATCTCAAACCCATTTTTTTTATACTAAATGGCACTACTGCCACCCAATTGTTAATGCAAGAAACCTAAGGTTCTTAATACACATCCCTAATCTGCTAATTATCTCTGGAATCCAGTCACTTCACTCTATTTCTACTAATTGCCATCCTGTTTCAGATAGTCATTATTTTTTAATCTTAACTACTAAATTAACCTCCTCCTCACTCTCTTTCTTTGTATTCTTTTCTACTTACAATCAAGTCTTAACATAGGTCTTAGTTAAACACAAATCTAGTCATGACACTCCCTTAATTTTTAGTCTCTTGAACATCTTATTCACTTTTTCATCTCTGAGCATTTTCACAAGATGTGTTTTGAACTTGGAACATTTTCCACTTCCAATTCCAACTAGCTTAGCTTAGCTCACTCTTTCTTCCTCTTTCATGTCTCCAATTAAATACCATCAATTTTTCAAAAAAGCCTTTTATGACATGCCAGACTGTGATCTCCCTGTAACACACTCACAAAATACTTCTTCACAAGCCTTGCAAAACCTTGCTCAATGTTTCTCTTTTCTGTTATTTAGTTATTTTTAGGACAGTATGGGCTATTTCTGTCTTATTCATTGCAGTATCATTACATGTATCATTACAATACATATCAATTAGGAGGAACTCAATTGTTATTTGCCAGATAAATGAGTGGAAGGGTGAATGGATGCAGAGATTAATGGATGGAGAGATGAATGAATGAGTGAATACAATATTTGAAAAAATCCTGCTGTAACAAATTATGGTAATATTCAAAAGGAAATATTTCTGGTATTCATGACATGGGTAATAAAATTATCTGTACGGACAGGTGTGAAATAGCTAAACAAGACCCCAAATTTAAAATGAGTTCATACTGGACTCATCTAGGAGATCCAATCTAGATGACAAAGCAGGTGAATGCTATGTTAGTTGCAAAATTACAACTGAACTACAGAATAAGCATCATTAGAAGTCACCTAAGTCTAACTAAACAGAGTACTACAACTGGGGACAAACATAAGAGACCACCTGAAGACTGGTAGGAGGGCCAGAGACATGAAACTCCTGGTCCCACACCCACATATGGTGGCTGAGAATCAGAAAGAATATCTTGGCTGTGTCATTCACCCCAGAGGAGCAAGGGGTCTTGACCCCAAACAGGGCTCCCAGAGTTCCAGTTCCAGGAAGAAAAGTCTCACAACTTCTTGTTGGAAAACCAGTGAAGAATATAGACAGAGAACTGTGGGAGGCCCAGACACTCTTCTTCAAGGGGCTGTGCATGGTGCTACTCACTGATAGACTCACTTACTCTGAGATCCAGTGTTAAAGCAACAACTTGAAAGGTACCAGGAACATACAGGAGGAACGAGATTGTCTGGCTTCAGGATGAGGTCTGGAGGGGAAGCTTTCCCCAGACAAAAGTGCTGGCAGAATTTATTGTCTCATTGTTGAGCTTTCCCTACTTGCAGCTTGCAAATGCAGGCAGCCAGAATATTTGAGTCTCCAGCAACCTGGCTAACCCTGCCCACCTCTGGTGTTTCCCTGAAAACCCACCCTACCCAAACTGTAGGCCCAATCAAGCTGCTTCTAGTGGTTTTTCCATAAAAAAAAATTGATCTAAGCTAATGCTGCAGACATTAATAAAATCTATCGAAGGTTCACAAAACCAAAAAAAGCAGCATCTGGCCACAGCATGCCCTATACTCCTTGCTTAGCAACCAACAGCCTGATATAAGTGTCAGTCAGCTCAGTTCTCAGCTTGGTTTCTGGAGACATATCCAAGCCAGAGTGGGTGGCGGCCATCTTCAGATTGCTTGGTGGCTCATTCCAGGTGACTCCAAGCAAGGAACAGCCTACAGGTTAACTCGATCTATGACAGGCCCATCCCAGAAGGCACCAAGGCCAACATGCCTGGTGGTAAGCTTTGGATCAAGACAAAAGAATCCCTGGGGTTGCATCTGAGGACAACACACTCAAAGAGAAAACTGGGCAGGCATCAGAGCCTTGCTAAAAAATTCCTGTGCCATATGATCAGCTTCTGCTCAATAACTCCTATACTGTAGTCACCAATCAGTCTTCACAACAAATAAGCCCATGGGTCAATCCCTCCCATTGATGTGAAAAGAGCAACCAAGGCTCAACTAAAACAGGAGGGCCACACAGCCTACATGAAGGATACATCTGAAACACCTACCTTAGAACAGAAAAAAAACTGCACCACTAGGCCCCATAGAACACATACTACATAAGAACACTCTACAAAGACCATTAGATATAAGAGACCTATCTAATACATAGAAGCAGTCAAAATGGGGAAACACAGAAACCCATCTCACATGAAAGAATAAAACAAAATTCCTGAAAAATAAACAAAACGGACACACGCAATCTATCAGATGCAGAGTTCAAAACACTTGTTATAAGGATGCTCACTGAACTTAGGGCAAAGTAGATGAACATAGTGAGAACCCTAAGAAAGAAATAGAGAACATAAAACTGTAGATAGAAAACATGAAAAAAGAGCCTGTCAGAAATGAAGAATACAATAACTGAAATAAAGAATACCATAGGAAGAATTAACAGTAGATTAGATGAAGCAGAGGACTGAATCAGTGATTTAGAAAATAAGTTGGCAGAAAACACCAAATCAGAACAGCAACAAGAAAACATAATCCAAAAAAATGAGGATAGTTTAAGGGGCCTCTGATACAACATCAAGCGGTATATTCGCATCGCAGGAGTGCTAGAAGGAGAAAAGAGAGCAAGAGACTGAAAACCTATTTGAAGAAATAATGACCAAAAAGTTCCCCAACCTGATGAAGGAAGTAGACATACATACAAGCTCAGGAAGTGCAGAGTCCAAAACAAAATGAATCCAAAGAGGCTCACACCAAGACACATCATCATGAAAATGCCAAAGGTTAAAGACAAAGAGAGAATCTTAGAAGCAGCAAGAAAATAACTCTTAGTTATCTACAAAGGAGCTCTTAAAAGACTGTCAGCTGATTTCTCAACAGAAACCTTTTAGGACAGAAAGAATTTACTGAATTATTCAAAGTGATGAAAGGCCAGAACCTAAAACTAAGATTACTCTATGCAGCAAAGTTATCATTTAGAATCAAAAGACAGATAAAGAGTTTCTCAGACAAGAAAAAGCTAAAGGAGTTTATTACCACCAAACCAATATTACAAGAAATGTTAAAGGGACTTTTTTAAGAAAAAGAAGAGTGGCATCAGAAGAATGGAGCCATGAAGGATTTCCCTGACCTTAAAATCATGATAAATAGAACACTTATAATCCAACAGATAACATCCAGCAGAGCACACATGCACATCTAAGAGATCTGAACATCAGAGCATCTAAAAATGTGTGAATCACATGAGCAAGGAGAAGAAAAGTTGATAGGTGCTACAGAAAACACCCTGGAGCTCACAGGAGGATGAAAGGGAGGGGAAAATTACATGGCAGTTTTTTAACTTTTAAAAAGTCACGAGCAGTTCTCCCTGAGTGATCAGCGTATCCCAAATGGCAGAGCCCAGTGAACAAAGCTGAGAACAGAGCAGAAATCATATACAAAGGAGTAGAACCTGCCATTGCCTGGCAGAAAGCAGTCTTTTAGCCTGGCTACCTTCCTCCCATCCTCAAAGAACACAACACTCTTTATCTTCTCAGAGCTTGCAGCAGGCCCCAAACTTGTACCTAGGTATTAAAGCAGTACTGAAACCTAAGGGTCTCTTCAGAGCCTTGGATCTCCTTCACCATTCACATTCTCAATGGGGGTGGATCACTAGGATTGAGGTAACCTGATAACAGAGGAGATACACACATTCCCAGGAAATAAAGAGCATTTTTTTGCCCCAAAGCAGAGATCCAAGAGGCTTGGGCAGTGCAAGAAGCTTTGTCACCACCTACTGGAAAACAAAAGAAAAACCTCATCTTAACAACCTGATATAGAAAAATCACTCTGAATAATAATTTAAAAAATTAAAGGACATTACATTTCAATTAATTCTTAGCCAAAGAAATAATTGATCAAACACCATGAACAACCAAGGTGACAAGGCAGCTCAGGAAAGTATTTTTAAATTCCCAGAAAATGAACTTAAAGATATAAAAATATGTGATTTAAATGACAGAGAATTCAAGATTACACTTCTGAAAAAACAAGGAGATAAAAGAAAATTCTGATTATCACCTCATTTAACTCAGAACAAAATCAATAAACAACAGGAATACTTTATCAAACTTAATGACAACCACACATGCACACACAAATGTAGAACTAAACACATAACCTAAAACAAGAAGGAACAGGGAAAAACCATAAAACACCACTAAATTAAAATTTAAAAAAAAAGGATAAAAAAAACAATGAAGACACTGAGGTACTAGACACAAAAAGATAAAATGGCTATAGAAAAACCTCATATGTCAATAATCACCCTAACTGTAAATGGTTTGAACTCAACAATAAAAAGACACAGAGTAACAGATTGAATCAAAAAATAAACAAACACACACACACACACAAAAACAAAATACAGCCATATACTGCTTTTAAGAGACACATCTCAGCTTCAAGAACAAATATAGGCTCAAAGTGAAAGGGTGGAAGATGATACACTAAGCAAATAGCAGTCAGAGAAAAAAGAGTGTACCTGTAATTCTATCTGACAAAACCGACTTTAAGATAAAAAAAAAAAAAAAAAGACAATGATGGACACTTCATAATGGTAAGGGGGGCCATAAATCAAAAAGACATAACACATATTAATATGTATGCTCCCCAAAAGGGAGCACAAAAATATATAAAGCAACTACTAACAGAACCAAAGGGAAAAACTGACAAAAACACAATTATAATAGGGGACATAAATACCCCACTGTCAACTATGAATAGATCATCCAAACAACAAATCAGAAAGGAAATATTTTTAAATAACACCTTAGAACAATCAGATATCATCAACATTTACAGAGCCTTTCATCCCCAAACAGCAGCTTTTACATTCTTCTCTAGTAGATGTGGAACATTCTCAAGAATAGAACATACATTGGGGCACAAAACTAGCTTCAAAAATTTTAAAAAGATTGAAATCATACCAAGCATATTCTTGACCATCATGCTCTGAAACTGGAGATCAACTGTAAAAAGAATGTGGGAAGAACCACAAATATGTTGAGATTCAACAACATGCTACAGAAGAACAACTGGATCATAGAAGAAACAAAAGAGGAGATTAAGAGATACAAATGAGAATGAAAGTAAAACATATCAAAACTTGTGGAACAGAGCAAAAACAGTCATAAGAGGACAGTACGTATCATTACAGGTCTATCTCAAGAAACAGGAATGAGCCCAAATAAACTATATAACATTACATGTTTAAAAACTAGGAAAAGAAGGAAAAGATGAAGACCAACGTCAACAAAAGGAAAGAAACAATAAAAAAGTAAAGCAGAATTAAATTGAGAAAAAAAGACAATAGAAAAATTTATGCAACAAAGTACTAATTCTTTGAGAAGATTAATAAAATTGACAAGCCTTTGGCTAGACTCATTAAAGAATAAAAATAAAAGACACAATTAAAATCAACAATGAAAAAAGTAGCGTTATAACAGATACCACTGAAATACAAAGGATCATAGAAGAATAACATGAAAAATTATATGAAAACAAATTTAATAACCTAAAAAAGGGACAAGTTCTCAGAAATATACAACCATCCTAGACTAAATCAGGAAGAAGTGGAAAATCTAAATAGACCAACAACAGTACAGAAATTGAAACAATCATTAAAAATCTCTCAAAAAGTAAAAGTTCAGGATCTGATGGCTTCACCAGTGAATTCAAACATTCAAAGACGATACCTGCTCTTCTCAAGCTTTTCAGGAAAATGGAAGAAGAGACAATACTTCCTAACTCACTTCATGAGGGCAACATTACCTTGATACTAAAACCTGGTAAAGATGACACATGCAAAAAAAAGATAACTATAGTCCAATATCTTTCAAAAACAAAGATGAAGAACTCCTAAAAAAAAATACTAGCAAATCGAATACGATTAAACAGCTTGATCAACTGGGCTTTCAACAAGATAGAAACTATTAAAATTGTCAAAAATTAATGACAAAGAGAATTCTCAACTATGAGTTCTGCATTACATGAAATACTGAAAGGGATCAACTTAACTAAATGAAAATGACAAAAAATAAAAATAAAAACATAACAATGAGCAAGACAACTAGCAGGCAGATAGAAGCAGAAGAGTACAACTCATACTAAGAACAGGGTATTAAAAGCTTAAACAATAAGAAGACATTTGCTATAGCAAGATAGTAATTAATGTTCAGGATACAGAGGGACAAATTGAGAAAAAAAATAACTGAAAAGGAGAGGATTCAAATATCCAAATTCGCAAAGGAGAATGGAGATAAAGCACACTCAGAAGAAAACAGGTTACTCTGTACATATAATTGTCCTCTACATATTTGTAATGGTAACCACATGCTGAAGATTCTGAATTGAATTATATAATAAAACAAGAAGGACAAGAGAGAAAGCTCACAAAACTCAACCAAAATTAAAAAAAAAAAAAGACACACAAGGACAGGAAACCAATGGAAACAGCGAGCTACCAGAAAGCAAAAGAGAAAATGGTTATAGGAAAACCTCATATTTCAATCACCACACTAAATGTAAATGGATTGAACTCACCAATATAAAGTCAAAGAGTTGAAGACTGGATCGACAAACAAAACCCAACCATATACTACCACCAGGAGACACATCTCAGTTCCAAACACAAATATAGACTCAAAGTGAAAGGGTAGAAAATGATATTTCAAGCAAATGGCATTCACAGAAAAGCAGGAGCAGCAATACTAATATCAGATGAAATAGACTTCAAAGTAGAAAAGATAAAGATATTTAGGGAAACTTCATAATAATAAAGAAAAACATACACCAAGAAGACATAACACTTATTAATACTTATGCTACAAGTCATGGAGACCCAAAATATATAAAGCAATCATTAACAGAACTAAATGGAGAAACAGACCAAAACACTATTGTAGTAGGGGACCTCAATACCTCACTGTCGGATATGGACGGATCATCCAAACAGAAGATCAATAAGGAAATAACATGCTTAAATGATGCATTCAATTAACTGGACATAATTGACATTTACAGAACCTTTTATCCTAAAACACCTCCTTATATATTCTTCTTTAGTGCATATGGGACATGCCCAAGTATTGACCACATACTGGAATGCAGAGTTATCTTCAACAAATATAAGAGGGATGAAATCATAGTAACCATATTCTCTGATCATAATGCTTTGAAGCTGGAGATCAACTGTAAAAAAATAAGAGGGAAGAACAAATACATGAAAATTAAACAATATGCTACTGTAGAACGACTGAGTCAGAGAAAAATTAAAAGAGAGATCAAAAAATACATAGAAATGAATGATAATAATAGCACAATATATCAAAACTTTTGGGACACGGCAAATTGTTCATAAGAGGAAAGTTCATATCATTACAGGCCTATCTCCAAAAACAAGAATGAGCCCAAATAAACAACCTAATGCTTCATTTTAAAAAACAGAAAAGGAAGAACAAATGAAGCCTAAGTCAGCAAAAGAAAAGAAATAATCAAAATTAGAGAAGAAATAAATGAAATTAAAAACAAAAATAAATAGAAAAAATAAATGCAACAAAGAGCTGGTTCTTTGAGACGGTTAATGAAATTGACAAACCCCTGGCTAGACTCACTAAAGAAAAAAGAGAAAGGACACAAACATAAAAAATCAGGGAAGAAAGAGGAAAAATGACAGACATGGCAGAAATACAAAAGATCATACAAGAACACAATGAAAAAGTATATAACACCAAATTTAATAACCTAGAAGAAATGGACAAGTACTTTGAAAGATACGACCTTTCTTTACTGAATCAAGAACTGGAAAATCTAAATAGATCAATCAGCAATATGGAAATCTAAACAATGATCAAAAGCCTATCAAAAAGTAAAAGTCCAAGACCAGAAGGCTTCACTGTCTAATTCTACTAAACGTTCAGAGATGATTTAATATCTACTCTCTTCAAATTCTTCTAAAAATTAAAAACACCAGTGTTAGCTTGATAACAAAACCTAGTAAAGATAACACAAAAAAACGAAAACTACAGACCAACATGTCTCATGAACACAGATGCAAAAATGCTAAATAATATACTAGCAAAATAAATACAGCAACATATTCAAAAGGTTATACTTCACGATCATGTGGGCTTCATCCAAGAGGCACTAGGACAGTTCAACATATACAAATCGAATAATGTGATACACCACATAAACAAATTAAAAAATATTAATCATATGATCATATCAATAGATGCAGAAAAGCCTTCAACAAGATAGAACATCCATTTATGATGAAAACACTTAACAAAATCAGTATTGAAGGAAAGTACCTTAACGTAATAAAGGCCATCTATTACAAACCCTCAGCCAACATTGTACTTAATGGTGAAAAACTAAAAACCTTTCCTCTAAGATCAGGAACAAGGCAGGGCTGTCCACTATTGTCACTGTTATTCAATGTAACATTGGAGGTCCTAGCAAGTGCAATCAGGCAAAAGAAAGTTATAAAAGGCATCCAGATAAGAAATGAAAATATCAAACTGTCACTATTTGTGGATGACGTGATTTTCTATATAGAAAATACCAAAGACTCCACAAGAACATTACTAGAAACAATAAGCAAATACAGTAAAGTTTCTGGATACAAAATCAACATTAAAAAATCCATAGTGTTCCTATACTTGAATAACAAGTGTCAGAAAAAGAAGTGGAAAAAAATAATTTCTTTCATAATTACAGCAAAAGAAATAAAATATCTAGGAAGAAATATAATGAAACATGAGAAGGACCTATATAAAGAAATCGAAGACGATACAAAGAAATGGAAAGATATTCTGTGTTCTTGGATTGGAAGAATCGACATAGTTAAAATGACCTTACTACCTAAAGCATTATAAGGTTTAGTGCAATCCCATCAAAGTTCCATCAGCAGTTTTTAAAGAAATCAAACAAAAAATCATCAGATTTGTATGGAAGCACAAAAGACCCCAAATTGCTAAAGTCATCCTGAAGAAAAAAAAAAAAAAAAAAGAGGCTGAAGGCATCACTCTGTTCAACTTCAAATTATACTACAAAATGACAGTAATCAAAACAGCATGGTATTGGCAGCAAAACAAGCACACGGACCAGTGGAACAGAATTGAGAGTCCAGAAGTAAACCCATATTTATATGGGCAAAACTTTTTGACAGAAAAAGCCAAAAACATACAGTGGAGAAAGGAAAGCCTCTTCAATCAAAGGTGCTGGAAAAACTGGCAAGCCACCTGCAAAAGAATGAAACTAGATTGTTGTTTATCACCACACACCAAAATTAACTCAAAATGGATTAAGGACCTCAATATAAACCTGAAACAGTTAAATGCATACAAGAAAACATAGGAACTAAACTCAAGGACTTCATACTTAAAGAGGATGTTATGAATTTGACCTCTGAAGCAAGGGAAGTAAAAGCTAAAATAAATATGACTACATCAAACTAAAAAGCTTCTGCACAGCAAAAGAAATCGTCAACAAGGTAAAGAGACAACCATCCAAATGGGAAAATATATTTGCAAGCAACACCTCTGATAAAGGCCTGATTCCAAAATATACAGAGAACTCATTCGACTCAATAACAACAACAACAACAACAACAACAAACAACAAATCATTATCCAATCAAAAAATAGGCAGAGGACCTGAACAGACACTTATTCTTGGGAAAAAGGCCTAATATCCAAAATATGCAAAGAACTCATATGACTCAACAACAACAAAAAAACATTATCCAATCAAAAAATGGGAAGAGGACCTGAACAGACACTTTTCCCAAGAATACATACAAATGGCCAACAAACATATGAAAGGATGTTCAATATCACTAGCTATTAGGGTAGTGCATACCAAAACTACAATGAGATACCATCTCACACCTGTGAAAATAGCTTTTATCAACAGAACAAGTACTAACATGTATTGGAAAGAATGTGGAGAAAAGGGAACCCTCATATACTGCCGGTGGTATTGCAAATTCGTACAGTCACTATGGAAAACAGTACGGAGTTTCCCCAAAAAACAGAATTGATCTACCATATAATCTAGCAATCCCTTTCCTGGGTATTTACCTCAAAGTCTTGAAAATATATATCAAAACAATATTTAAAACAGATATTTAATGCAGCATTATTCATGGGACTAGGACATGGAAGTAACTGGAGTGTCCTGCAGTAGATTATTGGATAAAGAAGGTATGGTACATGTATACAATCGAATATTACACAGCCATAAGAAGAGCTGAAATATTGTCACTTGTGACAACATGAATGGACCTTGAGATAATCATCTAAGCAAGATAAAACAGACAGAAAATGTTGAAAACCACATGACATCACTTATATTTTGCATATAAACCTGAAAGCAGCAAAGAGAACAAACAAACAGATACTCATGGACATGGACAATAGACTTGTGGTTACCAGAGCATAATGGGGGAGGGGCAAGTCGGAATGTAGATGGGGTAAAAGGGGTCAAATATATGGTGTCAGAGAGAACTCTACTTATGAGCAGTGAGCACACAATACAATGTGTGTATGTATGTATGTATGTATATACATACATACATACACACATACATACATACATACATACATACATATACATATGCTTTTCTGTTTAATTGTACACCTGAAACTTACTAGATTTCGTTAACCAATGTCAGCATAATTTAAAAGAAGTAAAAAATAGATAAAAATAAGAATAATAAAATGTCAATAACTATGCATCTATTAATGGTTACTTTAAATGTAAATGGATTAAATGCTCCGATCAAAATATAAAGTGGCTGAATGGATAAGAAAACAAGATCCTTACACACGTTGTCTATGAGAGACTCACTTCACATTGAAAGACATGCACAGACTGACAGTTAAGGATGGAAAATGTTATTGCTTAAAAATAGAATCTAAAAAAAGAAAAAAAATGCTGAGAAAGCAATACTTGTGCCAGACAAAATAGACTTTAAGACAAAGGCTATAATAAGAGACAAAGAAAGGCTCATTATTTCCACTTCTGAGTATTTATCGTATGAAACACAAAACACTAATTTGAAAAGACATATGCATCTCTATATTCAGTGTAGCATTATTTACAATAGCCAAGATATGAAGGCAAAGTAAGTGTCCATCAGTAAGTGAATGGATAAAGAAGAAGTGGTACATATATAAAATTGGACATTACTCAGCCATAAAAGAGAATGAAATTTTGCCATCTGCAGCAACATGGACAGACCCAGATGTTATTATGTTGAGTGGAGTAAGAGAAAAACAAATACCACATGATTTCCCTTATACGTGAAATCTAATCAAACAAAATAAATTAACAAACAATACAGAAACAAACTCACAGATACAGTGAACATTGTGATGGATACCAGATGGAAGGGGGTTGTGTAAAGTGAGAAAGGGATTAAGAAGCACAAATTAGTAGTTACAAAATCACCATGGAAATATAAGTGTAGCATAAGGAATAAAGTCAATAATATTTTAACAATTATGTGTGGTACTAGATTTGTTGAGATGGTCAATTCATAAGTTATATAAATATTTAAACACTATGTTGTGTACCCGAAATTAATATAATATTGTATGTCAACTGTAATTAAAAATTAAAATTATGAAAAATAAAATAAATATAAATGAAGCCATAAAAATACCTTTGAATATATTTATCCAAAAAGTTAAAAGACCTGTACATGAAAAATCATGACATTAAAGAAAAAAATTGAAGAAAATACAAATAAATGGAAGCAAATGCTGTGCCCATGGATAGGAAAAATTAACATTATTATAAAATGTCCACACTACCCAAAACAATTTATAGATTGAATGCAATCCCTATCAAATACCAATGGTGTTTTCCCCAGAATTGAACAAATAATCTTAAAATTCATATGGAACATTTAAAAAGGTACTAAATAGCCACAGAAATCTTGAGAAAGAAAAACACAGTTGGATATATCACAACCTGATATCAAACTATATTATAAGACCATAATAATTAAAACTTCATTTTACTGGCATAAAGAAAGACATAGATCAATGCTACAGAATAGGGAGCCCAGAAATAAGTCCATATCTATATGGTTATTTAATTTATGACAAAATGTAAGATGTACAATGGGATAAAGACACTCTATACAATAAAAGGTGTCGAGAAAACTGGAGAGATACATGCAAAAAAAAAAAAAAGAAACTGAACCAGTTTCTTATAAGAATAAACTCAAAATAAATTACTTAAGTGTAAAATCTAAAACCATAAAACTTCTAGAAGAAAAACTCCTAGGCATAAAATTAGCTAACATTGATTTAGTAATATTTTTTCTGATATATCTCCTTGGGCAACAGAAATGGAAAAAAATATATATAAATGATATTACATCAAACTAAAAAAAATTTGCACAGCAAAGAAAACAATCAACAAAAGGAAAAGACAATCTACTGAATGTGAGAAGTTATTTGCAAATGATACATATAATAAGGGATTAATATCCAACATTTTTAAAGAACTCATACAATTCAACACCAAAAATAGCAAATAATTCAACTAAAAAGTGTGCAGAGGACTTGAATTGCCGTTTCTCCAAGGAGAACATACAGATAGCTAATAGATTTATGAAAATATGCTCAAGGTCACTAATTAACAAAAAAATGCAAATTAAAACCACAGTGAAATACAACCTCACACTTGTCAGAATGGTTATCATCAATAAATTAAAAAACAATAAGTGTCAGTGAGGATGTGGATAAAAGAAATCCTTGTGCACTGTTGGTGGGATTGCAAATTGGTACAGCCATTATGGAAAACAGTTTAGAGGTTTCTAAACAAATTAAAAATAGAATTATCTATGACCCAGCAATCACACTTCTGAGTGTTTATCCAAATAAAACCAAAACACTAATTTGAAAAGATATATGCAACCCTGTATTCACTGCAACACTTTTTATAATAGCCAAGATATGGAAGCAACTTCAATGTTTCTTAATAGACAATTAGATAAAGAAGTTGTGGAACAGATATATAATGAAATATTAATCAGCCATAAAAAATAAAATCTTACTATTTGCAACAACAAGGATGAACCCAGAGAGTCTTATGCTAAATGAAATGTCAGACAGAGAAAGACAAATGCCATATAACTTCACTTATATGTGACAAATAAGGAACAAAATAAAAGAACAAACAATGAAAACATACTCAAGGATACAGAGAAAAAACTGGCAATTATCATGTTGTGGGGGGTAGTGTGGCAAGGTGAACAAAATGAAGGTATTAAGAAGTATAAATCGGTAGTTACAAAATAGTTACAAGCATGTAAAGTACAGCATAGGTAATATAGCCAATAATATTATAATAAACATGTATTGTGCCTGATGGCTACTTGACTAATTGGGGGGAGGGGAAGATCTCTTCTTAAATTACATAAATGTCTAACTACTATGCTGTATACCTGAAACTAATATAAAATAATATTAAATGTCAACTGTAATTTAATAAAAATAAAAATAATTATTTGTGTTCTAAAAAAGGGAGAAAATAAAATCTTCTAAAATGCTTAATTAAAACAAGAGAAGGTAAAAAAGAGTGGAAGAGAAAAATAGAAGCAGAGAACAGACAATGAATAGAAAAGAGTAACAAAATGTGGTAGATATTAATCTAACTACATCAACAGTCCCTTTAAATGTCACCAATCTAAATACATAAATTATATACAGAGAGTAAATCAAAAACCAAGACACAATTGGATGTTTTCTACTAGAAATCCACTTTAAATATAAGGGCACATATAAATTAAAAGTAAAGGGATAGAGAAAGATAAACCATGATAACGCTACCCAAAGAAAGCAAGAGAAATTATATTAATTTCAGACAAAGTTGACTTCAGAACAAGAAAGCTATCAGGAATAAAGAGAGCTATTGAACAAGGATAAAAAGATCCATTATTCAAAAAGACATAACAATCCTTAATGTGTGTGTGCCTAAAAATTGAGTGTCAAAATACATGACAAAAATATTTATAATGACAGAATTACCAGTCAAGATGGCAGAGTAGAAAAATGTTGTTCTTGCCTTTTCACATTAAAATGACAGCTAAACTCCAGAATAACTGTCATTGAGAATCACCTGAAGTCTAACTGAACAAAAGTCTCATAACTAGGCATACACAAAAGAAGCCATGTAGAGACTGGTGAAAGATGTGGAGACACTGGACGAGCTGGTCCCATATGCATGCGTATCAGTTAAAAATTGGGAGGACTATCCCAGCTGCTGAGGGGTTCCCAGTTGAGGAGCAAGGGGTCCCAGCTCTATACGAGGCTCCCAAACCGAGGATTCCAGTGCTAGGTAGAGAAGTCCCCTTAATTTCTGGTTGTAAAATCTAGAGGAGATTGTGGCTGAGTGAGACAGAGAGAGGCTGGAGTCACAGGAATCCTTGTTAAAGAGCCTGTGCATAAACTTTTTTGCTGATGGACTTACTCTGAGATTCAGCTCTGGGACATCAACATGAAAGGTGACAGGGTCATATGGGGAGGAACTGAGTTATCTGGCTTTAGAGAGAAGGCTGAAGGAGCAGCTTTCTCCAAGACAGAAGTATTGGTAAAAGCAATTTTTTCTTTGTTGAGCCCTCCCCTCACCCAGGCTGCAGACTTAAGTGGCCCACTATATCTGAGTCTCCAACAATCTGGCTAATACCATTCACCCTCTCTAGTGATTCCCTGAGTCTCTACCCAATTCCAATTGAGGGCCCACCCAAGGTGCTTCCAGTGGCTTTTCCATACAAATGGCCTACCTTGGCTCATACTGTGAACTTTCCTAAAATCTTCAAAGGTTGACAACCCCCAAACAAGTAGCATTTGGCCTTAGCATGCCCTGTACCTCTTACTAAGCAGCCCCAAGCTTGGCATTAGTAGTAGCCAGCCTCACTTTGTAACTTAGCCTCTCTTGTGAACCTCCAAGTGCAGTACAAGAGGCAGTCATCTGCAGATCATTTTTAGCTCACAACAAATGTTCCTGGGCACAGCACAGGCAGTGCCTGATTTTGGCCTACAACAGAGTGCCTCTCAAGAGGCTATAATAAGAGATAAGGAAGGACCTAGTTATTCCACTTCTGGTGATTTATTCAAAGAAACCCAAAACACTACTTAAAAGGGACATGAGAACCCATATATTAATTACAGCATTATTTACAATAGCCAAGATATAGAGGCTACCTAGGTGTCCACCAATGGATGAATAGATAAAGAAGTGGTAACAAATGAAATATTATTCAGCCATAAAAAAAGAATAAAATCTTGCTATCTGCAACACCATGGATGGGTTTTGTGATGAGTAAGTCAGACAGAGAAAGACAAATGCCATATTTTTTCCCTTATATGTGGAACCTAAAAAGCAGGATAAAAGAACAAACAAAACATTAAAAAGCACATAGATACAGAGAGCATTTCAAAGGTTGCCAGATTGTGGGGCGCCATGTCAGTGAAGGGGAAGGTGACTAATAGATACAAATTGATAGTTACAAAATAGTCACAGTGATGAAGAGTATACCATGGGAGAATATATTCAGTAATATTGTAACAACTATGTATGGTTTCAGATAGTTACAAAACTTAGTGGAGTGATCACTTCATATATCAATGTTGAATCACTGTGTTTTATACCTGAAACATATAATATTGTATATCAACTGTAATTATTTTTTTAAAATAAATTTAAAAAACATTAAAAAAACTAATCGAACAGCAAGGAGAAATAGACAGATTAGTTATTATATTTGGAGACTTCAATATAGCTCATCAGTAATAGACAGATCAGGCAGGAAGTACATAGTCTAACTCAACAGCATGTTTAATCAATTTAATTTAATTGACATTGTTAAACTACTTTGCCCAGCAACAACAGAATCTAAGTTCTTCCCAAGCTCACATGAAACATTCACCAAGAGAGGTATTTTATGCCACAAAACACACCTTATCAAATTTAAGGGTAAAAATTATACAATAAATTCTCATACAACAACGGAATTAAACTAGAAATCAACAACAGAAAAATAGCTAGAAAACTGTAAAAACTACTTAAAGATTAAATGACACACATAAATAACAATTTGGTCAAAGACAATGGCACATGAGAAATTAAATAATATTTGAACTAAATAAAAAAGAAAGTGAAAGTTAAAATTTTTGGAATAGCAGAAGCAATGCTTAAAAAGAAATTTATAGCACTGGATGCATAATATTAGAAAAAAGAAGATATAAAATCAGTAATCAAAGCTTCCATTTCAAGAAACTAGAAAAAGGAGAATATTAAATACAAAGTAAGCAAAAGAAAATGGGTAAGAAAAATTAGAGTAGAAATCAATGATAATAAAAACAAAATATCAATGGACAAAATCAATGAAACCAAAATCTGGTTCTTTGAAAAGATTAATAAAATTAATAAATCTCTAGCTACAGTAATTAATAAAAAAATAGGGAAGACACAAGTATTAGTATCAGAAATGAAAGAAGGTACATCACTACAGTTACCATGAATATTAAACGTATAGTAAAAGGATATTGTGAACAACTCTATGCTTACAAATTTGATAACTTAGATGAAATGGACCAATTCTTTGAAAGACACAATTTGTCAAAGCTTGTACAAGAAGCAATAGACATTTGAATAAATTTGTATTTATTTAAAATATTAAATCAATAACCTTTTTAAAAAGAGATTACCAGTTTCAGATGGCTCACTGGTAAATTCTACTAAACATTGAAAAAAGAAAATATCCCAATTCTCTGAAATTTCTTCCAGAAAATAGAAACAGAGGAAGCACATCATAACTCATACTATCAAGTCGGCATTATTTTAATACTAAAATGAGGTAAAGACATTGCAACACAATAAAACTACAAACCAATATCTCTTGAACATGAAAGCAAAATCCTCAACAAAATAATAGCAAATCAAACCTAACAGTATATGAAGAGAATTATACAGTTCCAGATATGCAATTCTGGTTCAACATTTGAGAATCAGTTACTGTGTTTCTTCACATTAACTGACTGAAGAACAATCACATGATCATATTAATAGATATAGAATCAATATTTGATAACATTTAAAACCTATTTATGATGAAAAAAAGAAAAACTCACAACAAACCTAGAATAGAGGAGGGTTTCCTCAACCAAATATGGAGCATCTACCAAAACCAAAAGCTAATATCATACTTAATAATGAAAAACTGTATGCACCCCCCCCATGTCAGGAAAAATGCAAGAATGTCTCATATCGCCACTCTTACTAGTCATTATTGTACTTAAAACCTTAGATACCGCTTTAAGATAAGAATAGGAAATATAACAGATATAAATTTGGAAAGAAGAAATTAAACTATGTTCACAAATGACATAATTGTCAATGTAGAAAATCTTGAGGAATTGTCAAAACACACACACACACATGTCTGGATATAATAAGCTATTACAGCAAGTTTGCAAGTTACAAAGTTAATTGCTTTTATATACAATAATTAAATAATTAAAATTCAAAATAAAAAACAAAGTGCCATTTACATTATTATCAAGCAAATGAAATACATAGATATAAATCTGACAGATTATATACAAGATCTAATGAGAAAATCTACATAACTCTGATGAAAGTAATAAAGAAATAAATAGAGAGATATTCCATGTTACTAAAGAGAAAGACTCAATATTGTAAAATGTCAGCTCTTCCTAAATTAATATATAGATTCAACACAACCTCAATCAAAATCCCAACAAGTTATTATGTGGATATCAACAAGCAGATTTTAAAGTTTATATGGAGAGGCAAAAGACACAGTAGTTCCAACTAATTGAAGGAGATGAACAATCAGAGGACTGACACTATCCCAACTTCAAGACTTATATTAAAGATATAATAATCAAGAAAGTGTGATATTGGCAAAAGAAGAGACAAATAGATCAATTGAAAAAAATACAGAACTCAGTCATAGATCCACACAGATGTAAGTCAACCAATCTTTGACAAAATAGCACAGGTAATTCTTTAAAAAAACATGGTGCTGGAACAACTGGGTATTTTCATACAAACAAATGCATCTCTAGACACAGACCTTATACCTTACACAAAAATTAATTCATAATGATCATTGACATGAATGTAAAATGCAAATCTATGAAATGCCTGGAAAAAAACATAGGAGAAAATCTAGATAACCTTGCCTGTTTGTCCTCCTGGACTCCAGTTGTCTTTGTGAGTTTCAATTCCTCTGTACAGGTTCCATTTTGTCCTTGTTCTCATTAACAACCAGCTTTCCTCCCTGACTGCCATTCTGGCTGCCCTATAGCCACTGCAGACTCAACACTAGACGTAGAAGCAACAATCTACATAAACTGCTCCATCACTTCCCACAATCATCCACCTGTAATTCCCCACTTAGCGATAATCACAGTAATGTCATGGTTTGGATGTTTTATGTTGATGGTGGAAAATTGCCATAAGAAAAATTGATTAGCATCCAAGCTAGGAATTTCTCCAGTAGTACAGACTTGGAAATTGGACGGCCTTACATTAGACCCAGGAGAGGTGGGAGGGAGTTGTGCACTAATTTTAAAAAAAATCATTTGACAGAAATAAATATTTTTGATTATTTTAAGTGCATAATAAAGTGAATTAAAAAATCTAGATAACTTTGGGTTTGCTAATAACAAACGTGTGCTAAGTAAAGTAACCCAATCACAGAAAGGTAACTACTAGATACTTTCACTTTCATGAGGTATCTAAAAATAGTTTAGTTAATAGAATTAAAAAAGTATAATAATGGTTTCCATGGGCTTGGGAGAGGGGGAAATGGAGAATTACTTACTAACAAGCATAAAGTTTTGTCTTGTTTAGTAATATATTGTGGCACAATATATTACTAAGGCAATGAACAAACTTCAAAAAGCTTAAAGATTTTTGTCATGTCCTTGAGAGTCAGGGTAACTATAAAGGTAGGTCATGGGGAAATGCTGATTCCAGTTGTGGTGGGGATAGTATAATTTATAGTTGGCTACTAAAATCAACTTTTCTTCATAATTGTTTCAAGTACACAAAATATTTGTATCCCAGAAGCCTACTTTGGAATATCATTCAATGCTAGGGTACATTGTATAAGTTGATAAAACAAAAGTAAAATAATTTAATTTTTAATGAATACATTTTTATTAACATGAATATACACACAGCCTATCATTACAAAGAAAAAGAGGTGTGTGTTTTCTTTACAGGTAACAAGAAGTGTTACCACTGTCTTTGGATTTTTAATCAAAAGATTACATGTCTTTTAGAGCAGGAGAAAGAAGTTCTATATTGCTGGTTTGCCTTCCTTCTTCTCTCGGTCCTCAAAAATGAACCTTATACTATTATTAAGATGAGCTTTTCAGTTTGTTTTGCAAATAACCTTTCTTTCAAGAGCTGAAGTCACTTGGTATCAAGGTATAATATAATACACAAAGCGATATATTTAGTACACAGTGTAAATTTTCAGGTTAAGAGATGTATGCCAACAGCTTCTAGCAAACAAAAGGATGAACAAAACAACATACTAGATGAGGTTAAAATGCTCAGAATTTAAAATAATGTTTCCTCAGGATGAATATATATTCAGATGTTATAATGATCCTTTATATTTGTATTATATCAGGCCAAAAACTTTATTTTGGGCCAGAAGAGGATGATCAGGCTTCTTACTTCCTAAAAGTACTATGGCAAGAACTAGAAATTATAACTTTTTAAAAAATATTTGAATTGTACACTAAAGAAATAATGAATAATAGCTCAATAAATAATAACTCAAAGTACCTGGGATCTCAGGAAGACATTATCTTGCATGCCAAATGTAATGTTTAGTAGTAGCTGCTAATAGCATTTTGCATACAAATATGATGAAATCAGGTCCAGGCTAAGAAGCATGATTAATCAGGCTTGTCGCTCTTGGCTAAGAGAGGGCATACGTCTTAAATATGTGTTGACCCTGCATAAATTTTCTCAATTCAACTCAATTTAGTTCATTTTAATTTAATTCAAATGAACATGTACACAGAAAGGTGACTTTTTTGACAGTATGAAATTTAAAAGCCATTACTTAAGACTTTATACTTCTTCTGAAAAAGAAGGCCGATAACCTAAAAAAAGTAAATATAAGAAAAAAAGAGAAGACATTTTAAATTGTCCAAAAATGGAGTATGGAGTAGTCTTTCATGAAAGAATTTAATTAAGCCGGGCCTTGAAGAACAGTTTTAAAAGGTAGAGAGAAAAAGAAAAAAAAATATAAAGAAATGGAAAACAAATAATAAATATTAAATGCTATTTTATTTTCAGACCTTTCCAATGCTGCCTAGGTAGAAAAAATTAAGTTCAATGCTGAATAATCATTTATTTCAGAGGTTTTTATTGTTTATTTTGCATTGTTCCTTTAGCTTTGGTTTTTACATCTCAAGTTATCTTTCCAATTGTAGTAATTATTAGGTACTTACAATTAGAGTGAATATAATAATTTACTAATGTAAAGAAACATATCGACCACCTTTATCTTTATGTCCTAAATCAAAATTTACAACTTTACGTGACCAAAAAAAAAAAAAAAGGAAGAGGTAGGGGAAAAGGGCAGAGGAGGGGGAAATAGGGGACCATATACAAAATATATAGAATAAACTTTCAAAAAGAGCATCTATGAATATAACTAGGTAGACATTCATAGAGTTATTTTAAACATTTTTTATTCCTACTTCTTTATGACAATTAATTACATGATTATTATTTTCTTTTACCTTCTCTGCAACCCTTTCTTGTAGAGGTACCATATTTAATGCTTGACCTGTATTTTCCAAGGTTAGTAAACTATATTTAGAACATAATCAATTTTGAACATATATTGTTTTCAATATGACCACATCCTTTGTCATTCAGCTGCTATATTTGGAAGTTGAAATGACTTATTATCTGGGACCTATAGACCTCATTCAGTGTAATCATTTCTCATTGCATCTATAAACATAAATTTTATTTAAATATTTCATAAATTTGTGAAATATATGCCTATTTGAGAATGTTTATTTTAAGGCTTCTTTTATTTTAAAATAGGTTGTCTTAGTCTGTGCTCCACTATTTTATGGCTATCACATCACTTACTTTATTTCCTATATGAATTTTGTCACAAGTGTGAATTAATTTATTTGCTTTATTTACTTATTATTTGTCTATAATAATTTACCCTCTAGAATGTGAGAACTATTATGTATACCATATCTTTTTTTTTAACATTCTATCCCCCGTGCCGGCAAAGTGCTTGACACGTAGGAGACCTCAATAAATACATTTCATATAAATAAATAAATGAACCACAAATAGACCTTACAATGTATCTTGATATCATCATATATCATATGTCATAAAAATTGGATATCTTCTTAAAACAGGTATTTGAAGAAAAATAAATGTCATTGTACGGAAAAGAGAGAATTGAAGCACACAAAATACCCAGCAGTCAAATTGAAACAAAGGGCTCAATTAAGTTGTTGAATAATGTATCCAAACACTCTAATGTTCATTTCAATATTATTGGAACCACAAACAGGTAAATAAATTAACCAAGAGAAATGTCTCTTATTACTAATGAAAGACTTTTAGTCTTAGTAGTAAATCAGTTTCAAAAAATGTGTCAGCAACCAAAGTCTAGTATTAAAACTTAAATATGAGTAAATAATTGCAGTTACAAGTAGGATACTTTAGTCAACAGTCATGATCCCAGGATTTCTTATATCCTTAAAATTTTGTCATGGGTTTATCCCTTCTCTCTAAATTTTAATATTCAAAGGTGGACTTTATTTCTAAAGGAAATGTTCCAGAGTTTAGATATATCTCCAAGTTAATGAATAAATATTTTGATTATACTGTAAATCAAAAAGTAAGCATTATCAATGATTCCTTATTGAGAAAAATCAAAGTAATTAGCATGTATATCTTCTCTTCAGATCACATGGATTAGCTTACTTTAAACCTTGAAGTTTCTGCAAGTTTTCATGTTGTCAGATTCTAGTCTTGCCATTTTGGACTTTTATTATTGCATAGAAATTAATTTTAAAGGACAAAGTAAGAAAGTAAATGCCATAACTTTTAATAAAGGTATTAATATTTCTGTTATGACATCTATCCTGAAAAAATAAATATGTTGGGGAAAAAATCTATACTGAAGGAATCTTATCTTTAAGAGTGAATTTAAAATCATGGCAGATATGTGTCCAAGATGGCCACATAGGAAGACCCTGAATTTACCTCCTCCAACTGACAAATTGAATATATATCCACATATAGAGAAATTTTTCTTTTAAGAACAACTGGTTAAAGAGTTTCTGCACAACAAATAGAAACCGCATAGACAAGGGTGAGGAAGCACAGAAACTCTCTGGGAGCTCTAGGAATTGTCCAGGATTAGGGGTATCTATGATTTTTATTGTTATATTCCCCTTCTACCTACATAGTGCAAATGGGATCTCAGTCTCAATGCTCTAGCCAACCTGCAAGGCTGCCACAGTGCTCCTGGTCACCTTGGCGAGAACATACTACACCCTCAGCAAGCTGGCCTGCCAGGGCACCTCTGGCACCTCACTTAACCACTTCAATTCCAACCAGCCTTCCAGAGCCACTTGGCACACATAGCCTACAAAGGAGCCTCTTCTACACAAGGCTGCTCCTTCAAGTTCAGAAGAGCTAGATTTATCTAATTTATGGAAACAAAAACAGAAAGACAAACAAAATGAGGAGACAAAGGAATATGTTTCAAATGAAAGAACAATAAAAAAAGAAAAAAACTTAATTAAGCAGAGATAAGTAATTTGCTTGATAAATAATTTAAAGTAATGGTCATAAGGATGCTCACTGAACTTGGGAGAAAAATAAAAGAACACAGTAAAAACTTAAACAAAGAGTTATAAAATATAAAAATATAAAAAAGAATCAATCAGAGCTGAAGAATACAATAACTGAAATGAAAAATATACTAGAGGGGAACAAATGTCGGTTAAATAATACAGAAGTAAGGATTAGCAACCTGGGACACAGAATAGTAGAAAATGTTCAGTCAGAACAGGAAAAAAAATAATATGAATAGATTAAAGGACTTCTGGTACAACATAAAGCATACTACTGTTGGTATTATAGGGGTCCCAGAAGGAGAACAGAGATATAAAAGAGCAGAAAAGCTATTTGAAGAAATAAGGTCTGAAAATTGTTATAAGCTGGAAAAGAAAACAGACATCCAGATCCAGGAGATACAAAGAATCCGAAACAATATGAACCGAAAGAGATCCACACCAAGACATATTATAATTAAAATGTCAAATGTTAAAGATAAAGAGAATGTTGAGGCAGCAAGAGGAAAACAACTAATCACATATAAAGTAAAACTCAAAGCTATCAGCTGATTTTTCAGCAGAAAGTTTTCAAGCCAGAAGAGAGTGTCAGGATATATTTAAAGTACCAAAAGGAAAAAAAAAAAATTAAAATCTAGAATTCTACTCTGCAAAGATATCATTCAGAATTGAAGGAGAGATAGTTTCTCAGATAACCAAAAACTAAAGGAGCCCATCACAAATGAACCAGGTTTATGAGAAAAGTTAAAAGGGTCTTCTTCAAATGGAAGAGAAAAGGCCATAACCAGAAATAAGAAAATATATTAAAGAAAAAAGTCTCACTTGTAAAGGTAAATATAAAATAAAGGCAGTGGATCAGCACTTAAAAAGCTAGTATAAAGATTAACAGAACAAAATAGCAAAAGCAATTATAGCTAAAATAAAAAGTTAGAGGATGGATAAAACAAAATGATCTCAAATATGATATCAAAAACAAAGCATGGAAGGGGGCATAACAAGGTAGTGCTTTTAAAATACATTCAATTTAAATACCTATGAGTTTAAAATGGACTCCTATAGTATAGATCAATATATATGAACTTCATGGTAACCACAACCAAATATAAAAAAAGATACACAATAAATAAGGAGAAAGAAATCCAAACAAATCGCTAAAGGAAACCAGCAAACTGCAAGAGAAGATATCAAGAGAATAAGAAACAAATAAAAAAGAACTACAAAACAACCAAAAAATTAACCAATGGCAATAAGTATATGCATAACAATAATTCCTTTAAATGTAAATGGAATAAAAGCTCCAATCAAAAGACAAAAGATGCTGAATGGATTTAAAAAAAAAAAGAAACATCTATATGCTGTCTACAAGAGCTTCACTTCAAATGGAAAGACACACACAGACTAAAAGCAAAGGGGTGAAAAAAATACTCCATGCAAATAAAAACAAAAAGAAAACTGGGGTAGCAATACTCATATTGGACAAAATAAACTTTAAAATAATACTGTAAAAATAGGCAAAGAAATAAATTACATAATAGTAAAGGGGTCAATCCAAAAACAGGCTATAACATTTATAAATACTATGTACCCAGCACAGGAGCAACTAAATATATAAAGCAAATATTAACAGACATAAAGAGGATTTGAGAGTTAACAATAACATTAAGGGACTTTAATACTCAATCTATATCAATGGGTAGAGCCTTCCAAACAGAAAATACGTAAGAAAACAATGGCATTAAATGTCACATTAGACTGATGAGCTTAAAAGATATTTAAAGAACATTTCACCTAAAAACTACAGAATACATATTCTTTTCAAGTGCACGGGGAACATCCTTCAGAATAAATCACATATTAGGCCACAAAACAAGTTTCAATAAATTCAAGAAGACTGAAATCATACTAAATATCTCTTTCAATCACAGTAGTATTAAACTAGAATTCAATTAAAATTAGAAAACTGAAAAAAAAATACAAGTATGTGAAGACTAAGCAACATGTTATTAAACAGCCAATGGATCAAAGAGAAAAATCAAAGAGAAAATTAAAAGCAACAGTGAGATAAATTAAAATGGAAACACAATTTAACAGAATGTATGGGATGAAGCAAAAGAAGTTCTATGAGGGAAGTTCATAGCAATAAAGGCCTATTTCAACAAACAAGAAAAATCTAAAATAAACAGTCTAATTTTGCACCTAAAGGCGCTAGAAAAAAAAAAATGAATGCCAAAGTAAGTAGAAGGAAGAAAATAATAAAGATCAAAATATGATATGAATATCTAATATGAATACCTAAGAAGAAAATAAACAAAGTAAAGACTAAAAATACAAAATACAAATGAAAATAAAAGCTGTAACTTTAAAAAGATAACCCAAATTGATAAACCTTTAATAAGACTCACAAAGAAATAAAAAGTAGCCCCCAAAATAAAATCAGAAATCAAAGAGAAAAAGTTACAACTGACAAAACGGAAATGTAAAGAATCATAAGAGAATGAAAAGAACAATTATACACAAACAAATTTGACAACCTAAAAGAAATGAAAAATTCCTAGAAAAATGAAACTTTCCAAAACTGAACAAGAAATAAAGAGAAAATCTGAAAAGATGATAACTAGTAAAGAAATTAAAGCAGAAATGGAAAAAAATAAAAAAATAAAAAATAAAACATTTTCAACAAACAGAAGTCAAGGACCAGATGGCTTCATCAGTGAATTCTACCAAACATTTAGAAAATAATTAAGACCTTTCTTTCTCAAACTCTTCCAAAAAAACTATAGAGAAAGGAACACCTCCATAGACATTCTACAAGGTCAGTATTAACCTGATAACAAAACCAGACAAAGACACAAAATAAAATAAAATCACAGGTTAATAACTCTGATGAACACAAATGCAAAATACTAACAAACCGAATTCAACATTATGTTAAAAGAATCACACTCCAGCCTTCCAGTCAATATACTGGAGCAGGTAAATGCCATGCACACTTCTTCCCACAACATCATAATTACTACTAAACTACAGAATAACCATCATTGAGAGTTTCCTGCAGTCTAGCTGAACAAAATTTTTATAACTAAGGGCATAAAAAAGAAGTCATGTGGAGACTGGTAAAAGAGATGGAGACTTGAAACCAGGTAGCCCACACCATGTGTGGTAATTATAAATGGGCAGACCATTTTGGCTGTGGAGGTCACCTCTGAAAAGCCAGTAATCTCAGCCCCATACCAGGATCCTATGCCCAGGGTTTCAAAGCCAAGGAGAGAAGTTTCCATAACTTCTGGCTATGAAAACCAGCAGAAATTATGATTGAGTGAATGGAGGCTGGACTTCTAAGAGGTCCTCTTAAATGGCCCATACACAAACTTAATTGCTGACGGACTCACTCGCTCTGAGCTCAAGCACTGGGGCAGTGGCTCAAAAGCCACCAGGGGCATACCGGGAAGAACGGAGTAGTCTGGCTTCAGGACAAGGGCTGGAGGGGCAGCTTTCTTCAAGACAGAAATGTGGGTAGAAGCCATTGTTCCTTTGTTGAGAGCTTCCCCAGCCTGAAGTGCAAACGCAGGCAATTAAGAGTGCATCATATCTGAGTCTCCATCAACCTGGCTAACTCATTTTTTCCAACCCTGGTGATTCTCTGAGACCTTGCCCCACCCAAATAGTGAGCCCACCCAAGCCACTTCTAGTGGCTTTTTCATACAATTGATGTGTCTTGGCTCATGCTTCAGAACTTCCTAAAATCTCTCAAAAGTTTACAAACCCCAAACAAGCAGCATCTGGCCTTGACATTCACTGTACCTCTTGCTAAGCAACCCCAAGCCTTGCACTAGCAGCAGCTGGCCTCAGTTTGCAGCTTAGCCTCTCCCAGGCACCTATAAGTGCAGCACAAGTGATCACTTTGTATCATATACCAAGTGGCCCCAGGCAAGGCACAAGCAGCATCTGACATTAGCCTGCACCAGAGCCCCTCCCAAGACTCCCAAGAAATAGAAATAACACAGCTGTGGCCAGCTTCAGACCACACCAGAGCACCACCCAACCACTTCCACAAACTACACACTCATATGGCAGACTCAACAGGCACTAGAGCCCTGCTAAAGGGAGTCCTGCTCCAAAGGGTCAACCCTGAACAAAAATTTCACTGTATTCACAGCCAGTCCTCAAAACCAATCAGCCTGAGAGTCAACCTTTTCCAATGGCATTCCTACAGTAATCAAGGCTCAACTACAACAGGAGGGCACATACAATCCACACAAGGAAAACACCTGGAGCTCAGGTGACAAGAGAGACTATGCCACTGGGCCCCAGTGCACACCTACTATAGGTACTCTACAAAGACCAGGAGATATAGCAACAGTAAGTAATACATAAAAATAAACACAGGGGGGCAGCCAAAATGAGAAGACAAAGAAACATGTCCCAAATGAAAAAAAAAAAAAAAAAAACCCAGAACAAAACTCCAAAAAAAGAACTAAACAAATGGAGTCAATTTACTACATGCAGAGTTCAAAATACTTGTTATACAGTAATTGAAATGAAGAATACATTAGAGAAAATCAACAGCAGATTAGATAAAGCAGAGAATCAAATCAGTGATCTGGAAAATAAGGTAGCAGAAACCACCCAATCAGGACAGCAACAAGAAAGAAGAATCCAGAAAAAATGAGAATACTTTAAGGGGAATCTGGGAAAATATCAGTCTTAACAACATTCATATTCTAGGGTTACCAGAAGGAGAAGAGAAAGAGCAATAAATTGAAAACCTATTTGAATAAATAATGACAGAAAACTTCCTTAACCTAGTGAAATAAATAGACATACAACCCTAAGAAGCATAGAGACTCTGAAACAAGATGAACCCAAAGAGGCCCATACCAAGGCACCTCATAATTAAAATGTCAAAGGTGAAAAACAAAGAAAGGATCTTAAAAGAAAGGTTCCCGTAAGGCTGTCAGCTGATTTCTCAACAGAAACTTTGCAAGCCAGAAGGAATTGGCACCAAAAATTTAATGTGATCAAAAACAAGGACCTACACCCAAGATTACTCTACTCAGCAAAGCTATTATTTAGAATAGAAAAACAGATAAAGAGCTTCCCAGACAAGAAAAAGCTGAAAGAGTTCATCACCACCAAACCAATATTACAAGAAATGTTAAAGTGACTTTTTTTCAGGAGAAAGAGAAAAATAAAAGATAAAAAATATGAATAATATAATGGCAATAACTACATACCTATCAACAATTATTTTAAATGTAAATGGATTAAATTATCCAAAGAAATAGAGAAATTGAATGGATAAGAAAACAAGACGCTTATATATACTGCCTATAAGAGCCTCATTTCAGATCAAAAAGCACACACAGACTGAAGGCAAAGAGATGGAAAATTAGTATTTCATGAAAATTGAAATAAAAAAAGCTTTGGTAGCAATACTTATACAAGACAAGTTAGAGTTTAAAATAAAGGCAATAAGAAGAGACAAAGAAGTTTCCAGTAATTCTACTAATGGGTATTTATCCGAAGAAACCCAACACACTAATTTGAAAAAACATTTTACTCCTATGTTCATTCTGCATTATTTACAATAGCCAAGATATGTCAGGAGCCTAAGTAAGTGCCCATCAATAGATGATTGGATAACAAAGAAGTTTCATATACATACAATGGAATAATTCTCAGTAATAAAAAAAGAATGAAATCTTGCCATCTGTGAAAATATGGATAGGCCTAAAGGGTATGATGCTAAGTAAAATAATTTAGTCAGAGAAGACAGATATTATATGATTTCACTTATGTTGAATCTAAATAGCTAAATAAATGAACAAATAAAACAAAAGCAAACTTATAGATACAGAGAACATTTTGATGGTTGTCAGATGGGAGGGGGGTTGAGGAGGTAGGTAAAAAAGGGAAAGGGAGTAAGAAGTACAAATTGGGTAGTTACAAAATAGTCATGGGATATAAAATATAGCATAGGGGATATAGTCAATAACATTGTCAGATGAGTACGAGATTTATCGAGCTTATCACTTCATAAGTTATGTAAATGTTTATAAATATGTTGTACACCTGAAACTAATATATATATATTATATGTCAACTACAATTGAAAAAAAGAACATTTAAAAAATAAATAGAATAATCACATTCTATGATTAAGTACGATTTATTCCAGGAAAGCGAAGATGGTTTAATATTTGCAAATCCATCAATGCTGTACACAACATTAATAAAACCAATGATAAAATCAAGTGATCATATCAATAGATGCAGAAAAAACATCTAAACGTCCATTTACGGTAAAAAAAAAAATCAACAAAGTGGGCATACAGGATGCATGCCTATATATAATAAAGACTATATATCAGTGACCTATATTTAACATAGTAGTCAGTTATGAAAAGCTTAAAGCTTTTCCTCTAAGATCTGGGACAAAGATGCCCACTTTCATCATTGTTTTTAATTTAGTGTTGGAAGTCCTAGCCATAGAAATTAGACAGGAAAAAGAAATAAAAAGCATCCAAATTGGAAAGAAGTAGTAAAATTCTCTATTTGCAGATGACATGATGCTATGTTTAGAAAACTTTAAGGACTCCACCCAAAAACTAATTAGTGAGTTCAGTAAAGTTGCAAGATACAAAATTAATACACAAAATTGGTTTCATTTCTATAAACTAATAACTTATCGGAAGAAGAAGTTAAAGGGAAAATCCAATTTGCAATTGCATTATAAAGAATAAAATACTTAGGAATAAATTTAACTAAGGAGTTGAAACAACTATACTCTAAAAATTATAAGATGTTGATGAAAGAAAATAAAGATGATACAAATAAATGAAAGAATATATAGTGCTCATGGGTTGGAAGAATTAAGGTCATTGAAATATACATACTACCCAAAACAATCTACAGATTTAATGCAATGCCCATCAAAATACCGATGCATCTGTCACAGAACTGGAACAAATAATCTTAAAATTTATATAGAACCATAAATGAGCTCAAATAGCCACAGCAATCTTGAGAAAGAACAAAATTAAGTGTATCACACTCCCTGAATTCAAACTGTACTATAAATCTATAGTAATTAAAAAGTATGGTACTGGCATAAAAACAGATATGCAGATCAATGCAATGGAATAAAGAACCCAGAAAGATGGTCAATTAATGTACAAAAAGAACCAAGAATATACAATGGGAGAAATAACAGTCTTTACAATAAGTGATGTTGGGAAAACTTGACGGATACATGCAAAGAAAAAAAAATGAAACTGGACCACTCTCTTACACCATATACAAAATAAACTCAAAATAGATTAAAGATTTAAATGAAAGGGCTATAACTATAAAACTCCTAGAAGAAAACGTAAGCTATAAATTCCTTGACAGTGGTCTTAACAATATCTTGTTGGATATGTGTTTTCAGACAAAGGCAGTAAAAGAAAAGAAACTAATGGGAATACATCACTCTAAAAATTTTTGCACAGCAAAGGAAACCATCGACAAAATGAAAAGATAAGCTACTGAATGGGAAAATATATTTGCAAATATGATATATCTGATAAAGGTTTAATATCACAAATGTATATGGAACTCATATAACTCAACATCAAAAAACAATCAGATTAAAAAATGGACAGAGAACCCAGTTAGGCATTTCTCCAAAAAAGACATACAGATGGTCAACAGACATATGAAAAGATGCTCAACATCACTAATTGTCAGAGAAATTAAAATTAAAACCACAGTGATATATCATTTCCTACCTGAAAGAATAGCTATTACCCAAAAGACAGAAAATAGTAAGTGTGAGAATGTAGAGAAAAAGAAATCGTCCCACATTGTTGGTGAGATTGTAAATTGGTATAGCCACTATGTAAAACAGTAGGTAGTTTCCTCCAAAATTTAAAAATAGAGATACTATATGAACTAATAATTTCAAAAAGATATATGTAACCCTATGTTCATTAAAGCATTATTTATAATAGACAAGATATAGAAGCCAACTAGGTATCTATCAATAGATGAATGGATAAAAAAGAAGTGATAACAATAAAAAAAATAAAATCTTGCTATTTGTAACAACGTGGGGGTACCTAAAGGGTATTATGCTAAGTAAAATAAGTCAGCAAAAAACAAATATCATATGATTCCACTTATGAGTGGAATCTAAAAAAACAAAACCAATGAACAAACAACACAAAACAGAAACAGAGTCATAGATACAAAGAACAAACTGATAGATGGGTGAAAAAGATGGAGAAGAATAAGAGGTACAAACTTCCAGTTATAAGATAAATTATCCATGGTAATATAATGTACAACACAAGAAATATAGTCCATAATGATATCATAATAACTTTGTAAAGTGACAGATGGTTACCAGACTTACTGTGGTGATCACATTGTAAGCTATATAAATGTCAAATAACTATGTTATACACCTGAAACTAATATAATCTGTGTCAACTGTACTTTAACAAAACTTTTATAAACAAACAAATAAATAAAATTGTGGCAAAGAAGATGTACTAGGGAATTCAAAGACCAATGTAAAATGTAGGTCTTTTACCCTATAAATTTAATGTCCACTTAAAATAACTACTGCTGTATATATAAAAGCATGAAGATGGTAATTTCACAACAAAATAGGCACACAGTTCCTCTTACCTATTATGATGATTAATATGAATATTCAAGAAGTACACAAGAGGAGCATCTACAGCTTTCACAGGAAATGTTGGAACACTTATCTTGCCACTAGCTACAAGACAGGGATTTGGGGACATGGAATATGTTAAAGAAAGTAAATCTATGATCCTTGCATTGATACTGATTAAACAATAATGTATTGTTTTACATGTAAACTTCTTTGTCAGGAAAAACAGAGAATTTTCCTCAATCATCTGCTTGCTTAAAAGTACAGTTTTTCTATCTGTGGAGAGCTATGTTTTACATTTATGAACAGTCTAGAAAAATGTAAACAACTGAGTCCTAGAGCAAAGTAAGCCTGAAACTTTGCTGGAGGCAAAAATGACGAAACTTAAGGTGTCCTATTTTGGGCATATCATAAAAGGTAGGATTCTTTGGCAAAGACGATAATGCTGGGTAAAATAGAAAGCAGGAAGAAAGGTGGAAGACCAACTATGAGATTCATTGAGTACATAAAAGAAGCCATAGGCATGAGTCTACAGTAAGAAAGTAGGGTTGTTGAGGAAAGGACATGGTCGAGATTACTCATTCATAGGGCAGCCAGGAGTTGGAGCTGACTCAATGGCACATAAAACACACAGTCCAGAAGGAACGAAAAAAAGTACAAGATATGATGATTAGTAGCTAGAGTATGTTTTGTTTCCACACTCTAAACCAGAAGTCTTTAATTATCTTCCCAATACATATCCCCTTCTAAATCCTTATTACATAACACTTAGCCCTGTTCCTGCAATCTGCCTGTTCCCACATCCACACATATGCACAACTGATTCGATATATATCCAAGTTCTGTAAGTGAGTGGACTGACCATCAATTTATTCTGGTTTGAAAAGATGAGTTGGGCTCATGAGAATTCTCTTTTAGCGATGATTTTATAAATATGACTTAGGGAGCTTTCTATGTTTGGCAATAGTTCGACTAGCATGAGCCCTACATGTATTTTTAAAGATATTATGTAATAGTACTCAATTATAAAATCACCTGTGCCTTTTTTTATAGCACAGGTGTAATCAATATCTATTCTACAGCAATTGTTCCTCCCCTTTGAATCAAATGTGATATTCCTGTTTTACTAGGAATTGTCCATTTCCTCTAAATTTTCATGTTGTTGGTAAAAAAAGTAGACTGCTGCATCATTTTTGAACTAAGTCTGACTGTATATATTAATATTTAATAATACAGATATCATTTAAGTGTTCAATCCCCACTTCCAAGAATCTAGTTAATAGAAATAAGAACAATAATATATTAAAGTATGTGGATAAAGATGTTTATTATACCATGTTGCATCTTGACAATAAAATAACTAAAAGCAGCTTTAATGCTCAACAATAAAAATGGCTTAATATATTTTAAATATTATCTAAAAGCATAGATTAATGGGTACAGAGTTTCAGTTTGGCAAGATAAACAGTCTTGGAGATAGTGATGTTGGTTGCACAACAGTGTGAATGTACTTAATGTCACTGAATTGTACACTTAAAAATCATTAAGAAGGTAAATTTTTATGTGCTTCTAACCACAATTAGAAAGTATCTACCAGAAGGGAGGGGTAGAGGGAATGGATGAAAAAGGGAAGGAAATATGGTCAATAATATTGTGATGTTTGCACAGTGACAGATGATTATTAGAATTAGTGGAGTGATCACATTGTAAGGTATAAAAATGTCAAATTACAATATTGTACACCTAGTTAATACAACTAATAAAACTGTATAAGGACTGTACCTAAATAAAGAAATGAAGATTTAAAAAAAGCATGCAATTTTCATTTTTAAAAATTATTTTATTTTTTGTTCCAGGTCAGGTGAAATGCCTATAACTCAAGATTTTTAACCAGAGAATGTGGTATGTGGTTATTTTCCCTGTATGAGACATATGTTCAGTAAACAGTCCTTGGTAAGGAGATAGTCTGAGACTATCTGCCAAGTGGGTGATACTCCTACCTTATTTCAAAACATTATAACAGAAAATACTTTGATTTACCATCATATGTGCTATATAAAACTCAAAATAGACTGGATGGTGAATACATAGCAATTGCATAAATTCACACGAAGTATTTTCTGGATTTATTTTAAACTTATAGGATCTAATTAAAGACTACCCTAAGGAGACACCTAATTAAGCCTAAATATGTATAAAGTTGTTATATTATTTTATTATGATTTTTATTTCTCAGATTTGTTCACAGTTGAATGCATGACCTTTTAAATTCAACATAGATTTAGTTCATGAGACAAATGAAAAAGGAAACACGTATTGAACTGTTTTTATAAAAGTATTTTTCTTAATTTCCTACAAATCCTGTATGGTTGTAAACGTATGAATTATAGCTACCAACTTGAATAAATATCTAAACTATAGTTTTAATATTTAAAAATACTGAAATGTTGCTTAAAGAGTGAGGTATTCTGGTTTATTAACAATCTAGCATGAATCTCATTCCATTGTAAACTATGTTAAAACTTTTCCAGTTTTGGCCACTTTCTCACTTTAATAAGTACCTTCTAATAAACACAATTAAATCTTTCTTTGATAATTAATCTTATCAAAGTGACTTTAGGATTATTATTCAAGGCATAAGTGCTCATGGCTCAAGATAAAATTTTTGGAAATAGGGGAAAAAAATGCTACTGTCTCTAAAATTTACTGTAGAAATGCCTGTTTATACTGCATTGTTAATATCAAATTATTTTATTACCATTATCCTCTCAGTCTAAAGCAGAAAATGAGCCAAGTTCTAGGTAATAAAGATTTTACTTTATAATATTTTGTTCAGTCATCCCAGATGTCATTCAAGAGTGCAGCAAATTTACTAACATTGTGAAGTCCCAGTAACTTGTACAGCTGAGACTTTTAATCGGAAATACAGGATCAAGTGCCTGGTAGGACAAGGATGAAAAATAAATTCCCAATCACTCTTCTTCCACTCATGCTGACACATTACTATCAATTGTAAATAACAGTATGTAATAGGATGAACTTAGAATGCCAGTTGTCTGTGATTCTTTCCTTATGCAAAATGTTTCTCAGATTTAGAAAGACCCAAATGTGCTTCAACCACCTGCCTCAGGAATCTGGGAGGGGATTTTTAATGGATTTAATATATGAATCATATTAACATAGACTATAAACTCTCTTTTAATACATAATAAAAATGACAAAAAAATGACAAAGATTGAGATTTTCTCGATCTAAATATTAAAATGATTCAACAAATTATATGTGAAAATGCTTTCCTTTTTTCCATAATCTTCTGCTTAGCAAAGTGAACACTACAAAATCATTTATTTCAAAGCAATTATATATTTTTATTTTTGATCTAATAAAAAGGTCACTATAGTTTAGAATATTTATAGTACAATGGTCCCAAAATGGCTGGTAAGTCTAAAGAGGAGGTTATTAAGAATAATTACTTTTAACAACTCACTTCTTACTATAATCTTAGAGGAAATATGTATAAATGAATTGGAATGTGGGTATTTAGATGGTTACATAAATGATTTTAAAATATTGATCTGATTCATTAATAATACTGTGGAAATTATTTTCCTGGATTTATGTTGTTTTTTAATATAAGAAAAATAAAAACAGTCAAAAGTTAATTTAAAAGCTTATTGTTAATTCAGCTTAGCAGGAAAGATGCTTAAAAATTGTGTTCAAAATAAAATAAACAAAGCAGGTGTTTGCAAGTGTTTCTATATGTTGGTCACTGTAGTCATATTGTAAGACCAGTTTTTATTAGTTTATCTCCATAATATTTTTTTGTTTGTATTTGCTTTTTCTCAAATAGTCTCCAGGCCCTAGTTAAGCAAGAATCCTAGAAAGCAAGCACAAGAGTTCGATTTTTAAAATTATTAAATATTTGAGCAAATAATGAGGTTAAATTGTCATCTTTAGTCAACAGTACAGTCTAAAAGAAAATGCAATGGTGTAAAGTTGACAGCTCATGTAGAAATTAGTAATTAATTGTGTAAAGTGCTTATATCTTTATGTGTTTGTTTCATCTGTGAACGTTAATTAGGTATTTTGCATTGATTTTGCAGCTTTTATCTCTTTAACTAAGATTTCTTAATTTGTGATTATAGAGGCAGCACATCTTCAACATTTTGTGGCACTAAGTACCATTAAAAGCCATTTTATGACTCTGCAATCATTAAAGCCTTAGTATTACTGGGGCAGTGAAGAGAACTCTGCCTACTACCTGGGGATAATGCTACCATTATGCTGGAAGTTAATGGAGTAAGGATAAAGGCCAAAGACAACATGGCCCTGTGTTTTATTCGAACCTGTGATCGTTTAGCACTGGACTGGGAGTCCAGTACAGCTGTCGAGTCTGACTTTCTAATGCACTCAAGAAAAGTATGCAAGCTATATCCTATTTCCTAAACAGAAATGATTTAGGAAATCAGTTAAAAAAATAAAATACAAAAAACCTTATGAGAGTTCTTTCCGCCTAAGTTGTCACCTCCTCTAATTTTGGGATCAGCAGACTAAAGATAATATTTTAAAATAAATAATAAATAAAACTTCAAAAATAAGAAAAAATCAAAACACTATTCTCTCTCTCTCTCTCTCTCTCTCTCTCTCTCTCTCTCTCTCTCTCTCTCCCTCTCCCCCCCCCCCCCTTTTAATCTTGGCACAGAGAAGCGGGAAGTTACTTAGCACGGTTCCGGGTTTTCTCGCGCCCCGCCCTACAACAGCTACAGGCTTTTCGTCCCTAGGTCGGTTTGTCTTGCCGAGAGCAATCCCTGTCCATCGGTCAGCGCTCTGCCCGCCCGCCGCGCATCTGTCTTTCTCTTCTGACTCCGCCCCGCATCTGTCCGGAACCGCCTAGCGTCTGAGCTGACCCAGTGCGCGTCTGCCAGTCAGTCCCTCCGGACCTGCCGCGAGTCTCAGGCTGCCGAAATCACCGCGCGTCACCCGGTCCGTACCCAGTGGGCATCTTGGGTATCTGGGCGGTCTCCGGTTCCCCGCGCGTGTGTCTGTCTGTCTGTCTCTCTGTCTGATCCGCCGCCTGCAGCCTGCCGGCCCAACGCACCAAGTGCAGTCAGCTTTCTCTGACGTTCAGTGTGTAGCGGCCTTACTTAGCTGGGAGCCCGCCTGAGACTAGACAGGCAGCCGGCGGAGGAATACACGTTAGGCGCCCCTGCCCTTGTTGATGTAATTTTAAGCCAACAGGAGCTCGAGAGGCCTATATTTATGCAGAAAATGGCTTGCGAGGCCTTGGTCTGCAATGCTAGATAAGGGGAGCCGCTTGATGATTTCTTACAATTTAACAGGGAAAGGGAAATTTCTTTCCTACTGCTGGCTTTTGAAACTGATTTTAAATCTGAATGGGTGGAAACTGTAAATCCCTAAGGTAGAAGAGATTTGTTATTAGGGTGCCTTTTTGTCTGATACGTTCTGAGCCTACTGACCAGGTGTTTCTGAACTTCATTTTCTCAGCCTCAACAGGGTTTCTGATTCTGCTTTTAGTTTCCTTCGCCTTGGCTTTTTTCTATTCGTGAACAGCTGCTTGGCCCATACCTTAGAGAAAGCACCCTTTTTTTTCTCTCCCAACAGAATCTCCTCCCTGTGCTCAGAGAGATGGGGAGTGGGGAGCCTAATCCTGCTGGCAAGAAAAAGAAGTACCTCAAGGCTGCTTTATACGTGGGTGACTTGGACCCAGATGTCACCGAGGACATGCTATATAAAAAGTTCAGGCCTGCCGGTCCCCTGCGCTTCACCCGAATCTGCCGTGACCCAGTGACCCGCAGCCCCCTGGGCTATGGCTATGTTAACTTCCGTTTTCCTGCGGATGCAGAGTGGGCCCTGAACACCATGAATTTTGATTTGATTAATGGCAAACCATTCCGCCTCATGTGGTCTCAGCCAGATGACCGCTTAAGAAAGTCTGGAGTAGGAAATATATTCATCAAAAACCTGGACAAATCCATAGACAATAGGGCCCTTTTTTATTTATTTTCTGCTTTTGGAAACATTCTCTCCTGCAAAGTAGTATGCGATGACAATGGCTCTAAGGGTTATGCCTATGTGCACTTTGACAGCCTGGCGGCTGCCAACAGAGCCATCTGGCACATGAATGGAGTGCGGCTCAACAATCGCCAAGTTTATGTTGGCCGATTCAAATTTCCGGAAGAGCGGGCAGCTGAAGTCAGAACCAGGGATAGAGCAACTTTCACCAACGTCTTTGTTAAAAACTTTGGAGATGACGTGGATGACGAAAAACTGAAGGACATTTTCAGTGAATATGGGCCAACTGAGAGTGTTAAGGTAATAAGAGATGCCAGTGGGAAATCTAAAGGCTTTGGATTTGTAAGATACGAGACACACGAGGCTGCCCAAAAGGCTGTGCTAGACCTGCACGGAAAGTCCATCGATGGGAAAGTCCTATATGTAGGACGAGCACAGAAGAAAATTGAGCGCCTGGCTGAGTTAAGGCGAAGATTTGAACGGCTGAGATTGAAAGAAAAAAGTCGGCCTCCGGGGGTGCCTGTCTATATTAAGAACCTGGATGGGACGATTGATGATGAAAAACTGAAGGAGGAATTTTCTTCCTTTGGATCAATTAGCCGGGCTAAAGTGATGGTGGAAGTGGGGCAAGGCAAAGGGTTTGGTGTCGTCTGCTACTCCTCTTTTGAAGAGGCTACCAAAGCAGTGGATGAGATGAATGGTCGCATAATGGGTTCCAAGCCCCTGCATGTCACCCTGGGGCAGGCCAGGCGCCGGTGGTGAGAATAAGAATGTTCAATTTATTTCAGCCTTAAGCTGGTGCCTACTTAGTTTGGGCTACTTTGTGATAAGAGGTTATTTTATGTCAATCACGTTTTTTTTTTAAGTGAATATTTGCTTTTAAAAAAAATGTGAAGCTAGAAAACCTTGTTCATTTTAGTGAATAGCATAATTTCTAATTGTAAAACTCATTTTGTACTATTTTTTGATATAATTATTCTTAGAAAAATGGAGAATAAAGTTTATTCCTCCACATTTTTTTAAATGAGTTAAGGTGAGGTAATTGAGTATATTTCCTTCCTTGTTTCAATAATACTACTAAGTTTAATTTCATCTATGAAAATATTCTCAAAATGGTCCTTCTGAATCTATCACAGTGAAAACTCCTAACTTGCTTTTTGAGAAGTCGATAGTACAGGGGAAAATGTATGTCATCCAGTTATCATTTGAGCATAATTTCACTTTAAATTGTTACTTAATATAACTATTCTTTTAAAAAGATGTGAGCTTCTTTCCTTCACTTTATTTATTTATATTATTTTCCTTTTCAAGATATAGTTTGGGTATACCACAGACTCAGTAGTGGCTTTGTCTAAGTGTTAGGAGTTTTCATTATTAGTGTAATACCCAGAGAAATAAGCATACTGGTGTTTTCTCAATCAGTACCTTAGAAAATTAACACTTCAGGTATTAATTATTTAAATTTTAAATTTCATCTTAAAAAACTTTCCTGAGAAATTTGATATTTGAGGACAGTCTACAGAGCATTCTTACCACTCATTTTTCTAAACTTCTTTGTATGTATACTTGAATAATGTTAAATTAACAAGATGAATAACTGTACTGAATTGCCTTTACATAAAGATAATTTTAAGATTTTACCTATTATTGTGTCAATATAAAAGTTAAATAATCCATATAATGTTAAAAAACTACCTTGAGTAACATCTTCTATTAAATTTGTCATTATCTCTTGTAAATTGTTGAATATGTCCATGTGATAATATTCACACTTGTTTCAAAGTTAAAGAAAAGATTGTCACTCTTGAATAAATCATATGCTTCTATCTATCACATGAGAACTATTAATCCAGTATGTATCTCTTTATGTCTGGTTGCTTGGAAATTGTGACAAAATGTTCTGTTCTGTTACAGTTATATCATTTAGATTGTAATTTCTAGATTACAGATTTTCTGTACTTCACTTGCAGTTCCCTCTTCTTCCCACTCATCTACCTTCCAGCCATATTACACTTACTTTTATGTTTTCTTCTGATTTTCTCTCTTTTAATATATTCCACTTCAAATCCATTTTGGAAGTTGAGAAATAAATATCTAATTTATGTAAAATTTAAACAATTGCATTTTTAAAAAAATATTTACTCATTCACAGATCCAACTGTAATTAAATATCTATTCTTAGTTGTTTTTTATTACTTTAAATAGAAATCTTCAGTTTCATACATAACGCAATATAAATATATAATTTGTTAACATTTTTGTTAGCAATTTGCCCACAAAATAATGAGAATAAGCTGTTTCTATGTAATTATCTATAAATTACAAGTATATCCATTATCAAACATTTTCAAATGGAAATCAGTTTTTTTCAATTTTAAACCTAATACATGCTAATTTGAAAAAATGTACACATTACTAAAATTCATAAAAATTCATAAAGAAGGAAGTAAAATTCTCACAATTCAGAGATAACCATTTAATATTTTTAGTACATGCATATCCTTCCATGACTTTTTTTCTTATGTATACACACACTGTTTTACAAACAAAAAAGAAAACATACTATATGTACTGTCATTTTTTTAATTTTAAACTAAAACATAACCATCTTTACATGTCAATAAATATCTATCTGTATCATCATTTTAATGACTACATAGTATTCCATTGTGTGGATGTACTATAACTTATTTAAGTAGTTCATTATTGAATAAGATTTATATGTTTTTCAATGTTTTCTACATTTGTAAATAATGTTGTGTAGAACATCCTTGCTTAAGAACATTTTTGACTTATATGAGCTTGGCAAAAAATATCTATAGCATGTAAAAGCTTAAAACTGGTAGAAAAATTAAAATGCACATCATTGCTAAATGTATCACAATTTTGAAAAACATTCAAGATATAGTCTTCAATTAAATTGACAAAAGAAAAACTAAAATAATGGGATATAATTTTTGTAGTTTATAAGACTACTTACTTTATATCTTTCTGATCATTAAAATACATGAAAATAATGCAACTGCAAATAAAATTTAAATAGTTATATTGGTTATTATTTAGCATATTTACTTCTTTTTACCCATTGCCAGTTTGCAATTAAATTTATAAACTTGAAGTCTCATTATTACTCTAAAACTTTTATATAAACCGCTAAAACTTTCTAGAAGGTAAAAATTTTTAAGTATAAGCATTTAATACATTTCAGGAAATTATTTAAGTATTTAAATTATTACTATTTTCAAAAAGTCAGCCGATGTAATGAAAAGGAGTAATTAAAATGTACTTAAATATACATGTTAAGACCCTGCAAAACAGCAGAAAAACAAAACAAACAAAAAAACTAAATTCAGTTGGTGAAAAGCAGGGGAAAAATATAAAGGAAAGATAATCTTTCTTTGAGCACAAACACCTGCGTAGTTTTTCAATCTTCTGTATTTTATGTTTAGCTACATTTAACAGACTCCTTATAATTAGGGCTTTCAAGGGGGAGCACAAATACAAAACTTAAATCAGTAACAAAGCATTAAAAATATGTTATTGTTCATTCCTAGCACATAATTAGTAAAAATTGGTAAAACTATACTATCAATGATCAACTTAACGATGGATTTTTAATGCAAATTTTTTAAAGCTTTTCAAAACAGTCACTTACACAAATTTCAAATGTGCCCAAGGAGAAGAAAATTAAGAACATTGCTTTGTGATTACAAACCATCACATTAAAGGTTATTTGGGGGAAACTTTTCTGTACAGGAAGTTTCACACATACTGGTGCCTTTCTGATTATATCTATGGTTAAGGGACAAAATAAAATGCTATATGTGCAAAGGATATTTTTAGCCCAGTGAAAAAATGTAAGAATATTTATTTTTAAGAAAATATTTAGCAATGGAGAGATTATCATCTTACTCATAAATAAAAGGCCTAATTTAAGGGAACAGTTAGAAATTTATTTGTAAATGACTGAATATAGATGACACAAATGTTCCCAGCACTTATGAGAATACCTGGAATATAGTTAGCATTCCATGATTACTTGTTGAATTAATGACTAAATAACCTATGGATCATATCCCCTATTTGTTTGTTTTCCAATTCTCAGTATTTGACAACAAGAAAAATGAGTTATTACAGAATAAGCCATTTTTATTATATCTCATCCTATGAAGAAAATTGAAAAGTCATTGGTTACATAGATTGGTATTTCTAACATAGTGTTACTGGTGACATAAATTGATGCTTATACTGTTAAGGTATTATCAATGTTTTCACACTTCTCATCTTTTTTTCTTTCATTACTATTAAACACTCAACTGATGAACCTTTCTTAGACAAAGCTTCTAATAATTGGCATAACTTAAATAAAAGTCTATTTGTAGAGAAACTTTTTAAAATAAATTAATGGGAGGTTTCTTCAAGACCAAGACTATTTCACAAGATTTTGCTCCTACATTAAATCAAGTGATCATAAGAATCCCTAAGAGATTAGTGCTTGCACATGTGAAATTAATTGATTCTTACATATTTCAGGGTGTTATTTACTTCCCATGAAGTGTAACCTTAACAAATAGTTTTTAGAGCCTCAAGAGATAATGGCCCCAGGAGATAATGGTCAGTAGTTAGAAATAATCTAGCTACCACTGGAAATCTGAGAAGAGAAAGGCCTAACTAATTTAAACATACACATATTGAAGATATAATTCCTATGAAACTCTAAAAACTAACTCCAAGTACTTTAACCCCCAGAAGTCAATCAATTTTAAAAGTTCTCCTAGTTAGACCCCCAAAAAAGGATTCACTTTCTTACTAAATTTCTCATCAAAAGTAGGTAAGAGTAAAGGGGGTCAAATATAAGGTGATGGGTGGAAATCTGCATTTGGGTGGTGAACACAGAGTGCCAAATATAAATGATGTATTACTGAAGTGTACACTTGAAACCTATGTAATTTTATTAATCAATGTCACCCTAGTAACTTCAATTAATTTTTTTTTTTGAAAAACAGAATTTGTGAATGAAATCAAGAATAATTCAAAGAAGGGGAATAGAGAAATAAAGAGTAATTTGAAAGTTATAAATGTTAAGTTAATACTGTGAAGACAGTAAAATTCTGCCTAGTTTGATATCTACTTTAAGGTGAAGCAGCATGAATAGTTTTTATTCAATCTGATTATTTTTGACACTGATTTGACTACTACAATAATACTAAACCTCAGGAACATTTCATTTATAGTGAATATCTTAAATAATTATTGGTGATAATCTGCTTCTCTCTACTTCTTACCTCCATGACCTAATCTCAATTCCATTCTTACTGAACACTGAAGTTTATATAAGGTATTTCTGGTTTACTACATAGTTTGTCTAAGCATCATCTCAGAATTTTCTATTAGATGTGCATGTATGTTATATTGTACCATTTTTTTGAGATAAAGTTTCAGGACTTGCATGTTAAGCTGAAGTAGATGTGGGAAATGTCTACTTTTTATTTGTGGATGAATCTACCTGAAGATACTCTTTTTTAAAAATGTAAATATCAGAATGATGCTAATTAAACCAACAAAAAAGCTATGGGGTCTTTTTGGAATTGTAGTTTCATCATGTATACATGGGTTGGTGGATCTAAATACCAAAGACTGGGTAGACTATATATAGTTAGAAATATATATTACTAATATGGGACAAATTTTGAGATATGAAAGAGAAATTCCAAGAATAACAAGAGATAATGTTTAGAGAAACTACCCAATTTTTCTGAAGTGGCAACACAGGCAATGAAAATTATCTATATACAACCTTTAGTTGTTTGAGACATACCACAGTAATGTGAACTCCCTCAGGCAAAGAGTGAACATATATAATATAGGGAAATACAATTTTCTGAAACTTCTATTATATTTTGATATAAGTAAAACAAACTGAAAGAATAAAAAACAAGTATGAACTAAGTATGTTTCTTACTTTAGTTTCCAAAAGAAAAAAAGTTTTACTTCAGGCAGAATGATTTTCTTAGACCACTGGGTCATTTTCACTATTTTTTTTCTCTTTAGGTTGTGAGGAATGCATGCACTTAACCTATTTTAATGCTCAAAGACAAATATATTCTATTTATAAGTGACATACAAACCATAAAACAGTGTCACAAGCTTTCCTCAACAGCAAATTTTGTCATACAGATCACTTAAGCTGGGTTTCTGATACAAGTAATTACATACTTGACATTTTATCTGTAATCTGGGACCAAAAATTTAGGGCTCTGAGAATTGCATTCTAATTGATATTGGATCATACATTCATAGAATAGCGTTTTGTAGAATTGTTTATCTTGTTTAATGTGCAAAGTCCATCTATCAAGTTTCTAGATAAAATTGAAAATGTTCTTTAAATACTTGAAACAATATGAAATCCATCCCTAAAAAACAAAATTAAGGCTCGTCGAATAACTAAGAATACTATATTAAATGATTTTATTCAGTATTAGGTATCCATCAGTAAAAGAGAGAGGAATTTCAGATAAATTGAACACACATATTTTGAAATGTAAACTACAATTCAATGCTAATTAATTCATCATCCCCTGTGAAAAGAGCTCCCACGAAAATATGTAAAAATGAGAATTATATACAAAGGGCAAAAAAAGTCATGGAAATCCTTCATGACTACTAAGAGAGGGGAGCCATATTTCTCTGGTGTGACATCATATGTAGGCTTAAAAGAGCATTGAGAATGCAAAGAAGGAGAAGAGAGGAAAGATTTGGCTATTAGGACTGTGAAACTGTAGCACCCCATGGAAACTTCACTAAGAAGAGTCAGCTTTCATGCTTAAAATTGTTTCAGAAGATAAATTATTTCCTCCTTTCTTAGGTTTACATATACTACCTGGAAAATTTGGGACACCCTGAAATTCTTATTAAGGTATTCCAGTCTTAATTCCTAACTTAACAACGATTCTAAAGTGTGTTATAATGTTTTGAATTTTAAAGCTCTCTATGTTTTGTAGTTTGTACTCAGATGTCCCAACATTTGTTCTTTTCTAAGGTGCGTTGGTAAATTTCTAAGTTCACTATGACACAAATGGTAAATCATTCCTATAAAAAAAATCAAGATTTATATGAAGATTGGGATGGGAAGCAGTGCTAATTCTAGTAAAATTAAATTGCGTGTTTATGGGGAAATTAGATGGATGGATGGACTTGTGCGTACCTACATACATATATGCATAATCAAAATAAAGAGGAAACAAAAGGGAGATAAGAACAAATAAATGGAACCTAGGAAGAATGATGTATCTATTATTACATGGAGTTCAAATTAAGAACCACAGATCTCCTAGACAAAAACAAAACAAAACAAAACAAAACAAAACAAAAAAACAATGCTTGGATTCCCAAGCAAGATTGTCTTCCAAGTAAAGGTAATTAGACAAATGATGACAGGTGGAAATAGCCATAGGTGATTTACTCCAGTGATATCTTTACAATGTATTGATATTTACCATCATGCTGGTAGTGAAGTACGTGCCCACATGTAGTTAAAAAGCAGTACTGAAATTAGCTCTGTGCAAGTTGGCATTCTTTGTTTCTCAAATTTGGTCCAGAGTATAACAGAATCACCTGGGGGTGTTAAAATTGAGGTTCCTAGAACTCCCTTGGCTTGCTGAAACAAAATTAATGTACTAGTAGTGAGATAGAGTGAGAAGCAGAAATCTACAGTTTTTCATAGCCTCAGAAGATTCTTATTCAATCTTATAAAAATCTAGAACAGGAGCTAACAAACTTTCTGTAAGGACCAAATAGTAATTATTTTAGCTTTTGTGGGACAACAGGTAAGATCAAGGATATTATTTGGGTACTTATATAAAAAACAAACAAGCAGAAATATATCCACACATTTTTTTAAAATTTTAATAAATTTATTGGGATGATATTGTTTAATAAGATTATATACGTTTAAAGGGTACAATTTTATAATGCGTCATGTGTATATTGCATTGTGTAATCACCACCCAAAGTCGAGTCTCTTTCTGTCACCATGTATTCGACCCCCTTTACCCTCTTCTACTCCCCAACCCCACCTGCATCTCTGATACTACTAAACTGTTATCTGTATCTGTTTTTATTTGTTTGTTTATCTTTTTTGCTCATTTCTTGCTTTCTATTTTATATCCTACATATGAGTGAAATCATATTGTTCTTTACCTTTTCCATCTGACTTGCTTCATTTACTATGATTCATTCATGTTGTTGCAAATGGCAGCATTTTCTTTTGTTATGGCTGAGTACTATTCTTTTATATAGATGTATCATATCTTCTTTATCAAATCACCTATTGAAGGACACTTCAGTTGTTCCCATGTCTTGGCCATTGTGAATAATACTGCAAAAATGAGCATAGAGTACATATATGTTTATAAATAAATATTTTCAAAATTTTTGGATAGATACCCAGAAGAGGGATTACTGGGTCATATGGTAACTCTCTTCTTATTTTTTTGAGGAACATTCATAGTTTTCCTTAACATTTTAAAATTCACAAAATTCAAAATGCACTAATGATAATGATAGTAAAATAATATACTTGGTACTACAATTCTAATGAGAAGAATTTGAGGGTGTCACATTTTACTTAATTAGGGTTCAAAGTTGGTTTCCACAATTATCAAATAAATTGTAAATACATTTATCTGCAAAGACACTTTTAACTTGCAGTTCATAGAATACGAGGTGGCACCCCAGATTTGGCCTGCAAGTTAGAGTTTTTCAACCCCTGATCTAGAAATTCAGATCTAGACTAGCCTAGAAAATATTTTCCAAGGTTAATTACTTAGGACACATAATTAAAAAAAAATTAACTGATATCATTCAATAAAATAAGTTTAAAATGAAATAGTTAAAATATGAAACAAAATAATACAATGAAATCATAAATGTTGATTTTAGTAAAAAAAAGATTATATATACATATATACATATATATATATACACACATATATACACAGTACACTGTATATATGTATATATGTATATACTGTGTGAGTGTGTGTGTAAAGATTGTAGTTAATCAAAACATTATTTTTTTATTATAAAATTATAGGTAATTTTTACTTTATTCTTTTTCATTATTTATATTTTAGAAATAGTTTGTAACTAAAATGTAGAATGTCTTTAATAAAGAAAAAAACTATTTAAAAATACAATTACAAAGATTTTATAATAAATGAACTCTATCTCATCCTCTAAATCTGTTCCTCCTTGTATCTACTCCATCTCAGTAAATGGCAGCTCCTTTCTTGCAGTTTTTAGGCTAAAACCTTGGAGTTATTTTTGACTCCTTTTTTTCTTCACATGCCCAACATCCAATCTACCTTGAAAATATATTGAATATCTTATGACTTAATTATTACCTTATTGTCAAAAGCCTAATCCAAACCACCATCATCTCTTACTTAGATTATTTCAGCAGTCTTTTAACCCTTTTCCCATTTAGAAAAAAAAAAGTGCAGCTCGCTGCCAGCGTTAATTTAACACCACACATAGGAATGCTATGCCTTCTAGAATTTGACATTTTCAACAACTGAGAATTACTACTATTATATTTTGTAAATAGAAATACCATTACTAAAAACAGAATGCTATAAATAGAATGATGCAATTTGTTTCCAAAAGCTATCAGTATACTAGAGCGACACAAAGATAATAATAAAAACAAGATATTTCATGGCAAACATTGGTGGTGAGATTAGGACTGTAATCCACAAGTTACATTGAGCAAACAACGCAGCCACAAATGCCACTGGCAAATATTCTTGGGGCAAATGTGAAATGGGTTACTGGACTTCTGGCTTTCACCCTTTTGTTCCTACACTCTATTCTTGACACAACTGGCAGGATGATTCTTTTCAAATGTAAGTCAGATAATGTAACTTCCATGCTCTTGATGTCCAGTGGTGATCCATCTCACACATAAATAATTTCAAAGTTCTTACCATGACCTTACCTTTCTGATTAAATTTCTAACTACTCTGTCCCTTTCTAGTCACTGACACACTGTCCCTTAAATATTCTAAGAAATGTCAAGCACATTCCTATTTCAGTTCCTTTTTTCCTGCTCTGTTCCTTTGCTAGGAATTCCCCTTACCAATATATATTCATGGTTCTTTCTATCAATTTAACCAGTTCTCAGTGAAAAATATCACCAAATAAGAAAGATATTTTCTCATCCTTCCATATGAAATTGCAAACCCTACTCCCTTCCAGACTCTTTATTCCTCTTAACTTATTTTACTTTTGTTCATAATATTTTAAAATACCTGACATATTTTATGTTTATTTGCATTGAGGTCCTCCACTCCACTATCACTATAATGCATTTTCCATGTTGCTGAGACTTTGTTCTTTGTTGTATCCTGGTTCCTTGAAGAGTGACTGATATCTAATGATGGTAAATAAATATTTATTTAACAAGTTAATTACATGGCGTGAAAGGATGTAACAAAATGGAAGAGTGGTTAGTATATCATATAATATTAATGGAATAAAGCAAAATGCATTTTGCTAATAAACAGACAACAGCAACATAAAACCTTCCCACAGAAGACAAAAAGAATACTGAAAGGAAACTCATCAAAATATTTATAGTGAATATGAGGTTCTCTGAAAATTGGAACAATGTGTAATTTTCTTTACCTTCTACTTTCCTGGATATTTTAAATTTTATTCTACTCAATGCACATGTTACTTTATAATGGCTAAAATCAATGAACTTTTAAAAATTATTAAAATATAATGGAATAAATAAAAATTAAAGCTCAATAACTTTATGGAGATTGATATTTTACTTCTATATTTCTCTTAATCAAATGAAAATTGAAAGGAAATTAGAAATTGGAAATATTCATACCAATTATGGTTATAATTATTTTTATGTAATGAGATCACATAAATCAATACAAGAGCATATGGGAAAAAGTGTTTGTGGGGTAACTATATCAATGGATAACTATTAAAGAAAAAAGGGAAATAACAACTGCATAGTAAAAATATTACAACATTCTTGGTGACTTGCTAAGAAACACAAATTTAATGATGCACTGTTTTCACCTATCAAATTAGAAATACTGAAATAATTAATCAATATTAGTAAGGTTGTAGTTAAAACAGGTGCTCTCAAGTACTGATGATCAAAGTTTAACTTTTTAGAATTTTTTTGAAACTATTTTGGCAATTTGCTTTAGTATCTTTAAAGTTGTTCATAGCTTTTGAACAAGTAATTACCATTGTGAAATCCATGTAGTTAGTTACCTTTCTCATTAGAATGGAAAATTCCATTTCAAACCCCCATTAAATATCTCTGAAGTTATCTCCATACCTCATCACTCTTCTACTTCCATAACAACACTCCACCTTTGCACCACAACATAATTTAAAAAAAAATGCGTTATGTTAGCAAGTTTAACTATTGCATGCCAGAAAACTAACTTTTCTTCAAGTATAAGCCTCCTCTTTTCTATCTGCTTTTCTCAAGCAGTTACATCTATAACAGAGCTGAGATCACAGAAGGTGTGCAGTACTTATTTGTTAACTGAATTATTGAAAACATGTGTCCTGTTATCTTCCTTTTACCCATTAAATGTTTTTTTCTATTGTTAGGTGAATGCGATAACCACTACACTATGTTTTCTATTGTTAGAAATGGAGGATAATACCCAGAAAGAAGGGAGAGACTCAAATGAAGTCACCATCCACCAACCCAGAACTCATAGCTTTACCTTGATCTTAAACTTTCTTCTATGGTGGTGTCCAATTTATATCAAATATAGATTTAATCATTTAGGCCACTTAAGCACGTTTGTGCATATGTATATACTTTATGCGTGTGTGTGTATGTGCATGTGTATGCATCAGTGCAGTTGTTTATCTGCGTTTTGTATGCTTGGGAAAATAAAAGATTATCAGAGTTGTCTGGTTAAAGTAATTAAAATACCTGAATCAGTTATAGCAGTAGAGATAGTCTCCAATATATTCTGACTTTCTTGTACAACTTTAGCGTTTATGAACACAGAACTGTAAGAGAAAATAAATTAAAATTCAAAGTATACTTGGAACAGAATAAATTTATTTAAAAAAGATTATTATTGAAAAAAATAGTGTTTTCACCCATTACAGAAAGAAACATAATATTTTACATAATCCCCCCCCCCCCAGAAAAGCAAATAACATAAAGATACTTGGGAATGAGGATGATGTAGATGTCGGACTAAATAGCTGTCTGTAGTCATCTGTGAAATGAATTGTTTAACTAACAGAGCAATTATGATAGATACACAAAACAAATATGTCATTAGTCTAATTATAGGAATGACAAGGACTGAGACAAATGGTTAGATTTGCTGCAAATTAAGCAGATTACTTGGGCAATTTTTTTTTTATCTATCTAAAGGAAAGCTTAGTTTTTAAAAATGGTATGCAGTATTTCTTTTTCTTTAGATATTTCTAAAGTATATTCTGTTCCTACATTTTTGTTAGGGATAAGAAAAATCAATTCAGTGAATGTAAAGTATTGGCAATTTTTTTCCTTCAATTTTGAAAAAAATATCTCCAAATTTCCTTTTATATTAAAAAAAAAGTTTTAAATTCAATATATGTTGTTTTTACCACCAACCATGATAACATAGGCAGCCTTGCCCTCTGGACCATTAATTCTCTCTTACCTGCCAGTATATTGACAACAAACACAGCGTATAATAAAGTTGGGTTTTATGTTAAGTTGTAGTTTGGGATAAGTCAGTCACAGTGCTTTTTTTTTAAATTAAATAAATTAAATATATATATATATATATATATATATAAAATTTATGTTATATATATATTTCATCTTTATTGAAACAGACAATCGCTTGTATTTACATTGTACAATTCAATAAGTTTTTTTTAATTAGAGTTGGCGTACAATAATATATCAGTTTCAGTTGTAGAGCATAGTGATCAGAGATCCATATAACTCACAAAGTGATGACACCACTAAATCTAGTACCCCTCTTCCCCCTTAGATATTTATTACATTATTAACAATTTTCCCCATGCTACACATTACATCTCCATGTCTGTTCTGCGACTATTCATATGCACCTCTTATTCCCTTTGTCTTTTTTTGTCCTCCCTCCAAAACCCCTCCCATTTAGTATCCCTCTAAATATTCTCTATATCTATGAGTTTATGTCTACTTTTGTTGTTGTTGTTGTTGTTGATTTTGTTCTTTAGATTTTAAATGTACGTGAAATCATGCAATATTTGTCTTTATCTGACCCATTGCATTCATCTCAATACCCTCTATTTCCACTAAAGCAATATCTTTTTGCATCTCCTTCCTTTTAGTCTGTGTGTGTCTTTTAATCTGAAATGAGTCTCTTGTAGGCAGCACATGTAGGGGTCTTGTTTTCTTATCCATTCAGTCACTCTATCTTTTGGTTGCAGCACTTAATTCTTTTCTATTTGTGGTACTTGCGATAGAAATGTAGTTATTACCATTCTTTATTCTTGTTTTTGATGCATGCTTTTTTTCTTTTTAAAGAAGCCCCTCCAACATTTCCTGTAATAGTAGTTTGGTGATGATAAATTCCTTTATCTTATTTTTGTATGGGAAGTACTTTATCTGTCCTCCAACTGTAAATGATAGCTTTGCTGAACAAAGTATTCTTGGTTGTAGATCCTGGGTTTTTTAGCACTTTGAATATTTTTGCCAAGCCCTTCTGTTTTGCACAGTTTCTTTTCAGAAAGCTGCCAGTCTTATGAGTGCCCCCGTATAGGTAACTAACTGCTTTTCTCTTGCTGATTTTAAGATTCTCTCTTTGTATTTAACCTGTGGCATTTTAGTTATGATGTGTCTCAGTGTGGACCTCTTTGGCTTCCCCTTTTCTGGGACTCTATGAAATTTCTGGGGTTGTATGTATATTTCCCTTCACCAGGTTAGGAAAGTTTTCCATCATTATTTCATCAAATGGCTCTTCAAGGTCATTTTACTTCAACTATCCCTATGGGATGGATATTTTACCTTTAATAGTGTCCAATAGGCTCCTTAAATTTTTATTAAAGACTTGCCTTTTTTTTTTTTTTTGCCATTCTGATTAAGTGTCCTTGGCTTACCCATCCTTTACATCTGTGGTTTGATCCTCTTCTTTATTTACTTTGTTTATTCCATCTAATATACTTCTCATCTCAGGTAATGTGCTCTTCATTTCTGACTGGTTCCCTTTTATAATTTCCACTTCCATTTTTATGATATGTATCTCTTTGCTGAATTTATCTACACTTCCCCTAAGTTCATTGAGCATCTTTATAACCAGTGGTTTGAACTCTGCATCTGTTAGATTGCTTGACTCCATTATATCTGAATCTCTGTTTTGTTCTCTCATATGGTTTTTGCTTCACTGTCTTCCCATTTTGGCTGCCTTTCCATGTCTGTTTCTATGTACTAAACAAAGCTCTTAAGTCTCCTGGTCTTAATAGTGTGTATTTCTGAAGTAAGTGTCCAGTGGCACAGTCCTGAGAGGGGTTCAGCTGCAGGCCAAATTTAGCCCCAACCTGTGCCCCTCTGGGGCCACCTATTAAAATTCAGCAAGCAATCCACAGATGCTGTGCTTATAGTTGCCTCAAAAGGCCACATCAGAAACCAAGGCCAGCTGCCACCAGTGTGATTCTAGGTGCTGCTCAACAAGGAGAACCTGATTTACTGAGGATATACCAGATGTGACTTAGGTGGGGCTGCGAGTTGGGGGAAGTAGGGTTTCATGGAATCCTGTGGGTGGAGCAACCTCTGTTATCCAATTTGAAGACATCAGTGCTATGGCGGCATTATGACAGCACTATGTCTGTGCCTTGGGAGGAGAGAGGACTCAAGAGTGAACAATGGATTCCACTGGCACTTCTGTATGGGGCAAGTCTCTCCTTGGCTCTCACTGTGACAATACCTCCCTATAAGTCCCTGATACCCACTGCATGCAGCTGAATTGGCACTAGTGAGCAGAGAAAGCAGGTTCATCACTGTAAAAATCTGCTCGCAGACCGGCCCCTTTAAGAGGCTTCTGCCGCTGCCACTATCACAGCCCCTGTCTCACTCAGCCGCTCAAGACTGGACAGCCTCATGTCCTCACCCTGTCCTACCATCTGCCATTGCAGGGTGATTTCTTAGATTTCTCTCTATTTACATGACTTGTTTATCAAGATCCCAGGCATTTTCTCCTTGCTGTTCTCCTTGTTTCCGTCACAATTTTGATTTGATTGCCAGAGGAATAAACAGAGCCTCTATCATCTGCACCATTTTTCTCCTAATTCTTTTTATGAGACCACCATTACTCTGATTCCAAAACAGACAAAGACAGTACAAAAGAAGAAAACTATTGGTAGATATCCTTTATGAACATTGATACAAAAATTCTCAACAGAATATTAGCAAACTAAATTCAGCAATACGTTAAAAATATCATACATCATAATGAATTTAGATGTATTCCTAGAATGAAAGATTGGTATAATATCTGCAAAGTAATTAATACGATACACCACAATAACATACTGAAAAGACAAAAATCATATGATCATACCAATAGATGCAGAAAAAGCATTCTACAAAATCCAACATTCATTTATGATAAAAACTCTCAGCAAAGTGAACGTAGAGGAACCATATCTCAATTTAATAAAGGCCATATATGATAAACCTACAGCTAACATCATACTCGATGGGGAAAGGTTAACAGCATTTTTCTTAAGATCAGAAGCAAGACAAGGATGCCTACATTTGCCACTTCTGTTCAAAAGCATATTGAAAGGCCTAGCCACAGCAATTAGATGAGAAAGAAAAGTCATCCAAATTAAAAGTAAAGAAGTAAAACTGTCATTATTTGCCGATGACATAATACTATATATAGAGAACCCTAAAGATCACACACACACACACACACACACACACACACACACACACACAAACACACACACACAACTGTTAGAACTAATCAATGAATTCAGTAAAGTAGCAGGATACAAAATTAATATTCTGAAGTCAGTGGCATTTTTATACATCAATGATGAATTTTCAGAAAGAGAAATTAAGAAAACAATTCCATTTACGACTGCAGCAAAAACGATAAAATATCTAGGACTCAAATTAACCAAAAGGTTAAAGAACTATTCTTGGAAAATTATAAGTCACTAAAAAATATTGAAAAGGATACAAATAAAGGGAAGCATATACCATGCTCATGGGTAGGAAGAATCAACATTATTAAAATGGTTATACTATCCAAAGCACTTTATAGATGTAATTTTTAGGGAATGAGAACAAATAATCCAAAAATTTATATGGAACCATTAAAGATTCTTAATAGCTATGGAAATCTTGAGAAAGAAGAAGAAAGCAGGAGGTATCTTACTACCTGATATAAAACATGCTACAAGGCTATAATAATCACAACAGCATGGTACTGGCATGAAAACAGAAACTAAATCAATGGGATAAACAGAGAGCCCAGAAATAAACCTACACCTATATGGCCAATTAATCTATGACATAAGAGGCAAGAGTATACGATGGGTAAAGAAAGTTTATTAAATAAATGGTGTTGGAAAAATTGTACAGATACATGTAAAAAAATTAACCTAGACCACATTCCTATACCATTTCTAAATACAGATTTAAAATGGATTAAAGACTTGAAGGTAAGATCTGAAACCATAAAACTTCTAAAAGAAAACATAGCCAGCAAACTCTCTGATACTGCTACTAGTAATTTCTTTTTGGATATATTTCCTCAGGTAAGAGAAACAAAATAAAAAATAAACAAATGGGACTACATCAAACTAAAAAGATTTTGCACAACAAAAGAAACAATCAGCAAAATGAAAAGACAACCTACTGACTAGGAGAAGATATTCACTTATGATACATTTAATAAGGTATTAATATCCAAAATATATAAAGTACTCATATAACTCAACAAGAAAAAAAAAAACAAGTAATCCATTTGTTTTTAAAAATGGGCAGAAAACCTGAATAGACATTTCCCCAAAGAGGCATACAGATGAACAATAGACATGAAAAGATGCTCAAGGTCACTAATCATCAGAAAAATGCAAGTTAAAACTACAATGAGATATCTCCTTGCATCTGTCAGAATGGCTATCATCAATAAATCAAAGAACAACAAGTTTTGCCAAGGATGTGGAGAAAATGAAATCCCCATACATTGTTGGTGGGACTGCAAATTGGTATAGCCACCATGGAAAACAGTCAGAAGGTTTCTAAAGAAGTTAAAAATGAATATACTTTTGAACTACTTATTGCACTTCTGGATATTTATCCAAATAAACTGAAAACACTAATTTGTAAAGATTTATGTACTCCTATATTCAAGGCAACACTATTCACAATAATAAAGATATAGAATTATCCTGAATGTCCATCAACAGACAACTGGATAAAGAAGTTATGGTTCACATATACAAGTAAATATTACTCAGCCTTTAAAAAAATGAAATCCTACCACTTGCAAAAGCATAGATGGATGGAGAAGTTATTATGCTGAGTGAAATAAGTTAGACAAAGAAAGATAAATACCGTATGACTTCACATATATGCAGAATCTAAGGAACAAAATGAACAAACAAAACAAAACCAGACTCATAAAGAGGACAGTCTGGTGACTTCCAGAGGGGAGGAGGGTTAGGAGGCTTGGAGAAAGAGGTAAAAGTTTGAATAAATGCAAATTACAAGTTGCTAAAAAATAGTCACAAGGATGTTGAGTACAGCATATGGGATATAGTCAATAGTATTGTAATGTCCATGTGTAGAGCCAGATGGGTGATAGAATAATCAGGAGGCTTATTTTATAAACAATATAAATTTCTGACCAGTGTACTGTATATGTGAATCAACAAAAAAAAGAAACTACAAAAATACTAGATAGAAATATATTAGTTCAAGGAAAAAAATTTTTAAAAGGTCAAAGCAGAAATTAAAAAAAAATGTTTTAAAAACCATAAAAAAGATTGATGAGCCAAAGAGCTGGTTCCTTGAAATATAAATAAAATTAATAAAACTTTCACCAGCTTCATCAAGAAAAAGAGAGAACCCATATAAATAAAATCAGAAATAAAAAAGAAGTGACAAATGACTTCACAGCAATACAAAGGATTATAAGAAAATATTATAAACAATTATATGTTAACAAATTGAAGAATCTGGGAAAAAAGGATAAATTCATAGAAACATACAACGTTCCAAGACTGAATCAAGAAAGAACAGGAGTGACATCAGAAACATGACGGAGTAAGAGATGTCCCCAGATCTCTCCCTTTGAAACAACAATAAACTGAACATCTATACCTCAACAACAACAGTAAAATAAAAAAGCCAAACCACACATCAGCATGTCTGAGTGTGGGACCTGCGCATATCAGCTAACATAGGACAGAATCCGGGTATCGGGTGGTGGACTGGGAGAAACAAAGAAGCTGTCCCTGTCAGCCATAGCTCCCTGTAGGTGGAAGAGTGGAGAGAAGGTATGGTGAGTTCTATAAAAAACCCTGCCTGGGCACTGCAGCCAACAGCAGTGCCCAGACATCAGGGCAAAAAGCAGAAAAGAAGGGACTGCAGAAAAGCAGGGATGGCAGAGAAACAACAGTTGATTTTTACCAGCCACAGTTGCAAAACCAAAGCTGAGCTGGAGCCCCCATACCCTAACCCAGAGGGCCCCTCCCTCCACAGCCTCCGAGAAGGAACATCGCGGAGCCACAGAGAAATCTGACAAATGCTATCGAAACCGTTGCTAACACTGACAGGGACTGTGATTGAGGGTAGGGAGTGTGATTAAACATCTGTAAGAAAAAAAAGGCATTAAGGTTTTATATAAAGCAGGGATCCAAGAGGTTTTGACATCACCTACTGGAAACCAAAAAAAAAAAAAAAAAAAAGAAACACCTTCTTTGCAACAAGCTAGAGAGATCATTATATAATACAACTTTCATAAAAAAAAAAAAAAAAAAAAGCAGAATATAATTTCATTAATGCCCAGGCAGAGAAACACTCCATTAAACACCATGAACAACCAAGGTGAAAAGGCTACTCAGAAAGAAAGAGAAAAATCTCCAGAAAAACAGCTTACGGACATAAAAAAAATGTGACTTAAATGACAGAGAAGTTAGGATGGTACTTTTGAAAAAACTCAATGAGATCTGAAATGAATCATATTAACAATTACAGGAATTGAAAAAAAAAAAACTAGATAAGCAGAATGAATTCTTTAGCAAGGAGATTGAAACCCTCAGAAAGAACCAAATACAACCTCTGGAGATAAATAACAAACTGCAAGAGTTCGAAAATAAAATAACAACCTTGGGAAATAGAGATGACCAAATGGAGAAAAGGACCAGTGATATAAAAGACAGAAAGCTAGAAATAAATCAGAAAGAAGAAAGAAACCAAAGAATGAAAAATAATGTAGATAAATACAAGAACTAGCTGATACCATCAGAGGGGAAATATAAAAATAATGGGCATTCTTGAAGCAGAGGAAAAGGAGCAGGGATTACAAATCATTTTCAGAAAAATAGTTGATGAGAATTTTCCAAATCTAAGGAATGAGCTGGAGTTTAGAATTCAACAAATGAACAGAACACCCAATTATCTCAACCCAAAAAGGCCTTCACCAAAACACATTGTATTAAAATTATCAAAAATCACTGACAAAGAATTCTCAAGGCAGGCAGGGAAAAGAAAACAGTATCTCTAAAGGAGAACCCATTAGATTATCATTGGACTTCTCAGCACAAATTTTACAAGCCAGAAAGGAGTGGAATCAAATATTCAAACTATTAAATGACGAGAACTATCAGCAAAAAATAATGAAAGAGCAAAGTTCTCTTTTACATGTGTAGGAGAAATAAAGAAATTTCCAGATGTACAAAAACTGAGTGAATTCCCATTACAAGGTCTGCATTACAAGAAATACTGAAAGAGGTCAGTGCGCCTAAAAGAAAATGACAAAAAAATTCATGATGAGTAAGGCAACTAGCAGGCAGATAGAAGCAGAGGAGTGAATCTCTTACTAAGAACAAGGCATTATAAACCTAAACAGTAAGAAGGGATTTACTACAGCAATACAGTAACAAACATTCAGCATATATAGGGAAAAATTGAGACAACAATTACAGAAAAAAAAAGAGGATTCAAAGATCCAAATTCACAAATGGGAATGGGATAAAGTATACACAGAAGAAAATGAACTACTATATGTATACACACACACACACACACACATACATATACATATACACACATATATACATATGTATATATAGATATCCTCTACATATTTAAAATGGAAACACAGCAAAGATTCAGAATAGAATTATAAAACATAAGACAAGAAGGATCAGAGGGAAAATCCGGAAAACCAAACAACAAAAATAAAACACACAAGGTCAAGGAA
>CM053505.1:49683033-49738305 GCA_028627145.1 Eidolon dupreanum | reverse complement strand
ACGTTTTAAAAATTAAGGCCTTGTTTTCTGAAAATATAAAGAAAATTTACATTTAGCACTAACAAAAAGACAGGAGACTGGAATAAATAAAGTCAGAAATTAAAAAGAAAACATTACAGCTGATACCTCAGAAATACATAGGATCATGAGATTACTATGAACAATTATATTCTAGCAGATTAGATAACCTAGAAGAAATTAATTTTTGAAACATATGACCTAACAATACTAAATCATAAAATATAGAAAATCTTAATAGATCTTTAATTAGTAGAAATTGAATCATTAATCAAATATTCTCGACACAGAAAAGCCCAAGACCAAATGGTTACAGTGGTGAATTCTACCAAACATTTAAAGGACACACAATACAATGTATATGACATGCTGTTGAGTTGTACACATAAAACTTATTGTATTTTCTTGATCAATGTTACCCCATTAATTGAAAAATAATAATAATAAAGAAAAAAGAAAATAATGTAAAAAAAAGGAACATCAATGCTTCTTTAATTATTTCAAAATTTAAAGAAGAATGCTCCTAGACTCATTTTAAGAGGACAGAATTACCCAGATACCAAAGCCAGATAAGGACATGACAAGAAAAATATATATATAATACCAACATCTCTGTTTAATATAGATGCAAAAATTCTCAAGAAAATATTATCAAAACAATTCAACACGTTAAAAGGAACATTCACCATGATCCAGTCAGTTTATCCCTGAGATGAAAGAATGGTTCAGCATACATAAATCAATGAATGTGGTATGCCACATTAACAGAATGAAAGATAAAAATTATGTGGTTATCTCAATGAAGGAAAAATGAATTTTACAAAATTTGACATCCTTTTATGATAATAACTTGTAACAAATTGGGCATAAAATGAACATACCCCAATGTAATAAAGGGCATATACAACAAAACTAGAACTAACAGCATACTCAATAGTGAAAGATTGAAAGCTTTTCCACAAAGATTAAGAACAAGACAAGTGTGCTCACTCTCAACATCCTTATACAAAATGGTATTGTAAGTCCTAGAGATATCAATCAGGCATGATAAAAAACAAAGAAACAAACAGAAAAAAAAAAAAACACCCAAAACAGAAAGGAAGAAGTAGGGAGTGATATCAGAAGCATGATGGCATGAAGGGTCCCTTGATCGGTTTCCTTGAGATTACAAGTTGAACAGTTATAATCGAATGAAAAATTCCCAGCCTAATACACAAACGATTCTGCAGGATCTGCACATCAAAACATCTTAAGGTAGGCATAGGGAGCAAGGGAGGAGGAAATGAAGGAGAGTGGAGACAAATGCCTCAATGAAGCACAGAGCTCCCTGCAGAACATGGGGAGAGGAGAGGAATCAGGTTATAGCATGCACTCTCTGCAGCCTTGAACATAGTTGCTGAAATAATCAGCATATACTTCAGAACCCAGTGATCAGGGCAGAGACAGAACATAGAGTTATGACAGCTGTGTTGTAGCAGTCATTATTGCCAAGAAGAAAACAGAGTCACAGAGCTTGGCCACCTCTCCACACCTTCCCAGATCTTGTCTCTGCGCACCCTCTCAGAGCTACCAGCAGGACCCAGGGTAAACTGTAGCAGTAAGTGTTGGACTACAGAGCAGGGAGTCTGAAAAGACAACTTCTGAGTGACAGAAGCACACTGCAACTGGTCCCAGTGACAGGGGTGCAGGCACAGAGTTAAGGTAGCTGGGGCCTGACAGTCACCATTACTGGGAGGAAAACAGCCACAGGAACACAAGAGGCCTCTCCCAACTTACCCTAACTCCACCTATCAAAGCTGATCTTTGTGGAGACACCAGAGACACCTTGACAGCACAACACTGCATCTAGCCACTGGGGCAGCACTGGGATTTCAGGGGCTCTTTGGGGGCTTGAAACCCAATTTCCCACCATATTCTTTCATAAGGGTGGAGTCCTTGGGCCGAGGAAACCAGGCTGTAGAGGAGAAACACAATTTCTCCGGTGAATAAATCTGCCACACAGCAGAGGTCACAGAGGCCTGGGCAGTGTGGGAAGCTTGTGCACCACCTACTGAAAGACAAAGGAAAAACCTCTTCTTATCAACCTACTAAAGAGGCATCACTCTTTATAATAGTAATTAAAAAAAAGAGTTCATTCTCATAAATGCAGAAATAATACATCAAATACCATGAATGAACCAGGTAACATGGCTACTCAGAATTCAATAAAAAATCTCCAGAAAATAGGGGCTTCTGGTCAAGATGGTGTAGTAGGTAGACACTTTGCTCACTTCCTCTGGCAGCCACATTAAAATTATAATGAAAGTACAGAACAATCGTCATTGGGAGTCACCTGAAGTCTGGCTGAATAGAAGTTCTACAACTGGGGGCATACATAATGGGCCACCTGGAGACTGGAGGAGAGGTGGAGACACAAAACAGTCCTATCTAATACAAAGAAATAAACACAGGGAGGCAGCCAAAATGAGGAGACAAAGAAACATGTCCTACATGAAAGAACAGAACAAAGCTCCAGAAAAAGATCTAAACAAAATGAAGATAAGCAATCTAATAGATGCAAAGTTTAAAACACTGGTTATAAGGATGCTCAATGAACTTAGGGAAAGAGTAGATGAACTCAGTGAGAGCTTTAACAAAGAGATAGAAAACATTTAAAAAAACAAAAACGAAGAGTACAATAACTTGACATGAAGATTAGAGGGAATCAACAGATAAAAAAGCAGAGGACTGAATCAGGAATTTAAAAGATAAGGTGCTAGAAAACACCCAATCAGAACAGCAACAACATTTTTTTTAATCGAGGGTAGTTTAATGGGATTCTGGGACAATGTCATGTGTAACATCATTCACATCTAGGGGTACCAGAAGGAGGAGAGAGAGACCAAGAATTTGAAAACCTATTTGAAGAAATAATGACTGAAAACTTTCATAACCTGGTGAAGGAAGTAGACATACAAACCCAGGAAGCACAAAAAGTCCCACACAAGATGAATCCAAAGAGGCCCACACTATGACATATTATTAAAGTGCCAAAGGGTAAAGACAAAGAGAGAATCTTAAAAGCATCAAGACAGATAGTTACCTACAAGAGAGCTCCAATAAGACTGTCAGACTATTTCTCAACAGAAGCTTTGCAGGCCAGAAGGCATTGGCACAAAATATTCAAAGTGATGAAAAGCAAAGAACTACAACCAAGATTACTGTGCTCAGCAAGCTATCATTTAGAATTGAAGGACGGATAAAGAATTTCCTACATAAGAAAAAGCTAAAGGAGTTCATCATCGCCAAGCCAATATTATAGGGAATGTTAAAAATACTTTTTTAAGAAGAAAAAAATTAAAAAAATATATAAAAATATAAATAATAAAATGGCAATAACTTCATATCTAGCAACAGTAACTTTAAATGTAAGTGTATTAAAGGCTCCATTCAAAAGGTAGGGTAGCTGAATGGATAAGAAAACAAGACCCCTACATATGCTGCCTCCAAGAGAATCACATTAGGTCGAAATACACACACAGACTGAAAGTAAAGAGATGAAAAAAGATGTTTCAGAAAAAAGAAGAAACAAACAAAAAATATCTGGAGTAGCAATACTTATACCAGACAAAATAAACTTTAAAACAAAGCCTCTAACAAGAGACAAAGAAGGACCCAGTTTTTCCACTTCTAGTTATTTATGAAGAAACCCAAAATACTTCTTTGATGGACATGTTAATACATATATTCATTTCACTATTACACAAAAACCAAGATGTGAAGGTAACCTGGCTATTTACCAAAAGATGAATGGATAAAGAGTTGGTGCATACATACAATGAAATATTACTCAGCCATGAGAATTTTTTTTTTAAATAAAATGAAATCTTGCTATCTGCAACAACATAGATTGGGCCTAGAGGGTATTGTTCTGAGTGGGTTAAGTCACATAAAGACAAATGCCATATGTGGAATCTAAAGAACAGGATAAACAAACAACAGAAACAAGTTTATAGATAGAGGCTATTTTGATGGTTGTCTTTTTGGGGTGTGGGAGATGGATGAAAGGAGAGGAGATTTAGAGGTACAAATTGGTAGTCACAAAATAGTCATAGGGAAGTAGATTATATCACGGAGAATATAGTCAGTAGTATGGTAATAATTATGTGTCATAAGGGTGCTGGTTCTATTGGAATGACCACTTCATAAGGTATATAAATATCTAATCACTGTGTTATATACCTGAAACTAATATAATATTGTATTGCAACTATAATTGAAAAAATATATATAAAATAAAAAAGTCACGGGGACATAAAGTAAACCACAGGGAATACAGTCAATAATATGGTAATAACTATGTATCATGTCACGTAGGTAGTAGATTACTCAGGGGGATTGCTTCATAAATTATATAAACATCTACTCACTATGCTGTACACCTGAAACTAATGTAAAATATTATTGAATGTCAACTGTGAATGAAAAATTTTAAAAATGAGGGAAAAAGATGAAGAGGAATAGAGGTTTAAATTTTTAGGTATAAAACAAATAAATCATGGGGATATAATGCATAGCATAAGGAATATAGTCAATAATATTGAGGTAGCATTGTACAGTGTAGATAGTCACTGGACTTATCATGGTGATTACTTCTTTAGATATATAAATGTTGAATAACTATGCTGTACACCTGAAACTAATATAAGACTGTATGTTGCTATATGTAACAATCTTTAAAATAAAAATTAAAAAATTCTAGAATAAATAATTCATACATTTTAAACTATACATCGTCCTGAGTAGTGTGATGAAATATCACTCTGTCATGCTCCACCTTGCCTGGGACATGAATCATCCCTTTGTCCAGCATATCCACACTGTATACACTACTCATTCATTAATAGTCATCTTAGTTATCAGATTAAATCATGGTATCACAATGTTTGTGTTCAAGTAAACTTTATTTATTCAATAATGGCCCAAAGTGCAAGAGTAGAGATTCTGGCCATTTAAATATGTCACAGAGAAGCTGAAAAGTTGTAAAGTGCTATCTTTAAGTGAAAAGTGAGTATAGTATAATATATTTTGAGAGAAAGAGAGAGAGAGTGAGTGAGAGCGACCACATTCACACAACTTTTATTAAGGTATATTATAATTTTTATGATATACTGTGATATGTTATAATTTTTCTATATTATGTTATTCTTAGTGCTCTCTTACTGTGCCTAATTTATAAATTAAAGTTTATCATAGGTATATATAGAAAAAAAGCATAGTGTATGTAGGGTTTGTACTAATCAAGGTTTGATGCACCCACTGGGGGGTCTTGGATCATATAGATGTGAATATGGGGTTACTACTATAGTTTTTTTCTTTTAATATTTTTATTGTGAAATAATTTAGAATCAAAGGAAATTGCAGAAGCAAGAGATTGATCCTCTGTACCTTTCATTCAGTTTCTGCCAATGGGTTCCTCTTATATTATAGTTGTACAATATCAAAACCACACATTTGACATTGGTACAATGTGTATGTATAGTTATATTCTATCTCATCATAAGTATAGATTCATGTACCCACCACCAAAATTAAGACACAATACTATTCCATCAGCACAGATACCTTTCTAAATCTATCCCTTTATAGTAACACCTACTCCCTTTTCCCAAACTCTCTCTATGTTTTACAACTAGTAATTTGTACTCCATCTCCATAATTTTGTCATTTTGAGAATTTTATGTAAGTAAAACCACACAGTATGTGGCTTTGTCAGATTTTATTTATTCTGCATAATAGCCTTTTGAATTTAGAAAAGTTGTTGCATATCAATAGTTTTTTTTTTTTTTAATTTTCTATTGCTAAGTATTATTCTATGGCATGAATGCACCATTCACCTACTGTTTGATACTTTGTGGTTTTCTTCAGTTTGGACAAATGACAGTAAAGCTTCAATGGACAATTGTGTATGGACTTTGTGTGGATATTAGTTTTCATTTTTCTTGGATAAATGCACAGGAAAGTGATTGCTGGGTCATATATTAAGTTTATGTTCACATTTTAAATAATCCACTGAACTATTAAAACTATACTATTTACAACCCCACCAGTGATAGAAGAGAGAACCTCTTCATTTTCACTAGCATTTGATATTGTCCCAATTATTTTATCTTAGTCATCCTAATAATTGTATAAGCAATATTTTATTGTGCTCTTATTTGCATTTTCTTAATTCTTAGTGATGTAGAACATCTTTTCATGGGCTTATTTACCATCTGTATATACTCTTCTTTGAAAAGGCTTTCCATGTATTTTGCCATTTCTAATTTGAATTTTTTTTAACTGTTGACTTTTAGAATTTTCAAAATATATTGACACAAGTCTTTTGTCAGATATGCAGTTTGCAAATATTTTCTTCGACTCTGTAGTTCATTGTTTATGCCTCTTCACAGTGACTTTCAGAATAAATATATCAATTGTTTTCTTTTATTGCATGTGCTTTTGATGACAAGTCTAAGAACTGTTCAGTGAGTGCTGGCCCAAAGATTTTTCACTTTTGTATTCTAAAGCTTTTGCAGTTTTATGCTTTATGTTTAAGAACATGATACATTTTAAATTAATTTTTGTATAAGATGTTAAATTTAGATCCAGGTTCATTTTTTGTTTCAAATTAATTGCTGTAGTAGCATTTGTTGATAAGGTACTTTATCTTAAATTGAATTGCTTTTGCAGCTGTCAAACATCAGTTAGGCATAGTTGTGCGGACACATTTATGAAGTGTCTATTCTGTTCCATTGACTCATTTTTCTGTACACTACTAACACCAAATTCTGTTAATTACTGTAGCTATATCGTAAGCTTTAATATTAAGCAGAGTGATTCCTTCCATTTTTCTAAGATTTTTAAAGCTATGTTTTAAGACTTGAGCATTTCCATATACATTTTAGAATAGCCTGCTATACCTACAAATATGTTTTCTGGGATTTCCATAGGAAATTTCATAGGAAATCTGTTAAACTTATTGATAAATTGGGGAGAATTGACATTTTTACTATGTTGAGTCTTCCAATTCATGACAATGGTATGTCTCTCCACTTATTGAGCTCTTTTATTTCTTTCATCGGCATTTTGTAATTTTAACATAAATCCTATACAAATTTTATTAGATTTACAAATAACCATATGGTTCTCAATGTATGTAGAGGTTTAGTATCTTCTCATTTATTCATTTACCATTTAAGTATATCTGTTGTGAATTTTGGCTTATTCACTTATTCACTGAAAATATATTATGTGCCAGACACTAGAGATCTAATCACAGTCTTTCTCATTTTTCTGTCCAGTGATTCTTCTTATTTATTTGTAGAAATAAATTTATTGGGGTGACATTGGTTAATAAAATTATATAGGTTTAAAGTATAAAATTTAATAATATGTCATATCTATACTGCATTATGTATTCACCTACCAAAGTTAAATTTCCTTCTGTCACCATATACTTTACCCTTATCTATCTCCCCCTCCCCCATCCCCTTTGGTAGCCAGTAATCCACTGTTCATGTCGATGACCCTCTGCTTGTTTGTCATATTTGTTTGTTGTTTTCAGTTTAATGTACCACATATGAGTGAAATCACATAATTCTTAACTTTTTCTGTCTGAAATTTTGCTAAGCACAGTAATCTCAAGAACTATCCATGTTGTTGCAAATGGCAGTATTTCATCTCTTCTTATGTCTTATGTATATGTGTACCACAGACTGTTTATCCAATCATTAGTTGTAAGACACTTCAGTTGCTTCCACGTCCTGGCCATCATGAATAATACTGCTATGAACATGTCTTTTTGGATATGGGTTTTCAAGTCTTTGGGGTAAATACCCAGTAGAGGGATTGCTGGATCATTAAGATCAATTCTTAGATTTTTGAGGAAACTCCATACTGTTTTCCATAGTGGCTATACCAATTTGCAGTCCCACTAGCAGTGTATGGGGATTCCTTTTCCCCCACATCCTCTCCAACACTTGGTATTACTTGTTTTGTTGATGGTATTCATTCTAACAGATGTGTGAGGTAGTGTCTTATTGTGGTTTTGATTTGCATTTCCTTAAAAGCTAGTGAAGTTGAGCAACTTTTCATATGTCTATTGGTGAATTGTATGTCTCCTTGGGAGAAATGTCTGTTCAGGTCTTCTGCCCATTTTTTAATTGGATTGTTTTTTTGTTGTTGTTGTTGTTACTGAGTTGTATGATTTCTTTGTATATATAGGATGTTAGTCCTTTATCAGAAACTATGTCTGCAAATATATTCTCTCATTTGGATGGTTGTCTCTTTGCCTTATTGATGAACTCTTTTTTCTGTGCAGAGGTTTTTTTAGCTTGATATATTCTTATTTATTTATTTTTGCTTTTATTTCCCTTGCCTTCGAGTTCAAATTCTTAAAAACTTTTCTATATCCAAAGCCCGTGAGTTTAGTATCTATGTTTTATTCTATGCAATTTATTGTTTCAGATCTTGTATTTAGATGTTTGATCCATTTTTAGTTAATTCTGGTGTATGGTGATACATAGCAATCTAATTTCATTCTTTTGCATGTGACTTTTAAATTTTCCCAGAACCTTTTTTTGAAGGGGATTTTCTTTCTCCATTGTATGTTTTTGGCTCCTTGGTCAAAAATTGTTTGCCCATATACACAGAAGTTTATTTCTGTAATCTCAACTCTGTTCCATTGGTCTGAGCGTCTGTTTTTTCTGTGAAAATGATGCTGGTTTGATTAATGACTCTTTTGTAGAACAAATTGATGCCAGATAGAGTGATGCCCCAGGTTTTTTGTGCTTCCATACAAATCTGATGATTTTTTGTTTCTTTGAAGAATGCCATTGAGATTTTTATGGGGATTTTATTTAATTTGTATCATGTTTTAGATAATAAGGTCATTTTAACTCTTGAATTTTCTAATTCATGAACTTTGTGTTTTCTTCAATTTCTTTTAATAATGTCTTATATTTTTCAGAATATAGATTCCTCACCTGCCTTGTTAGGTTTATTCCTAGGTATTTTATTATTTTTGTCGTAATTGCAAAAGGAATTGTTTTTTCATTTCTTTTTTTGAAAATGTATTGTTAGAGTATAGGACCTCTATGGATGTTTCCACATGGATTTTGTATCCTGAAACATTATTGTATTTGATTATTATTTGTAATAGCTTTTTTTAGTGGAATATTTAGGGTTTTCTATATAAAGAATCATGTCATCTGCCAAAAGTGACAATTTGATTTCTTCATTTCCTATTTGGATGCCTTTCATTTCTTTCTCTTGTCTGATGGCTCTATTTAGGGCTTCCAATATTATATTAAATAAAAATGATGATAGCAGACAGCCTTGACTTGTTTCTGATCTTAGAGGGAAGGTTTTTAGTTTTTCAACCTTAAGTCTGATGTTGAGGGTTCATTGAATAAGGCCTTTACTATTTTGAAGTACATTCTTTCCACATTTGTTTTATTAAGTATTTTAATCATAAACGTGTTCTGCATTTTGTCAAATGCTTTTTCTGCAGCTATGATATGATCTTATAATTTTATCCTTTATTTTGTTTATGTGGTGTGTTACATTAATCAATTCACATGTTAAATTAACCCTGTGAACTTGGGATAAATCCCACTTGAACATAGTTTATAATCTTTTTAATATGTTATTGTATTTGATTTGCTATTATTTTATTTAGAATTTTTACATCTGTGTTAATGCAAAATATTGGTCTACGGTTTCTCTCTCCACACCCTCCCCACTAGTTATTTTTGCCAGGTTTTGATATCAAGGTAATGTTGGCCTCATTGAATAAGTTAGAAAGTATTGTCTCTTCTTCAATTTTTTGGAAAAATTGAGAACAGGTATTAAATCTTTTTTGAATGTTTAGTAGAATTTACTAGTGAAGCCATCTGATCCTAGACTTTTTGGGAGGTTTTTGATGATTGCTTCAATTTTCATAATATTGATTGATCTAATACCCACCTGGCACCATACATAGTTACTATGATATTATTGACTATACTCCCTGTGCTGTAATTTACATCCCCATAACTATTTTGTAAATACCAATTTGTGCTTTTTTAATATTTTTTCCTTTTTCATCCACTCCCCCCAAACCCCTTCCCATCTAGGAACCACCAAAATGTTCTCTGTATCTATAAATTTGTTTCTGTTTTGTTATTTAGATTGCACATATAAGTGAAATCATATGGTATTTGAATTTCTCTGACTTATTTCACTTAGCAAAATACCTTCTAGGTCCATTTATGTTGTTGCAAAAGATTTCATTTTTTTTTATGGCTGAGTAGTATTTCCTTGTATATTTGAACTTTTTCTCTTTATCTATTTATCTATTGATGGAGATATAGGTTGCACCTGTATCTTGGTTATTATAAATAATCCTGCAATGAACATATGAATGCATATATCTTTTCAAATTAGTGTTTTAGGTTTCTCTGAAAAAAAAATATATATATATCCAGGAGTGGAATTACTGGATTCTTCTCTTGTTATAGTTTTTGTTTTAAAGTCTATTTTATTTAGTATAAGTACTGTACCTTAGTGTATTTTTTTCTGTTTTTATAAATTATTATTTTTCATCCCTTTAATTTTAGTCTGTATGTTTTTTAATCTGAGGTGAGTTTCTTGTAGGCAGCATGTGTAGGGGTTCTGTTTTCTTATCTATTCAGTGACCTTATGTCTTTTGATTGGAATATTTAATCCATTTACATTTAATGTAATTATTGATAAATATATGGTTATTGCTATTTTATTATTTATCATTTGACCTTTTTTCTTTCTTCATCTAAAAAGTTCCTTTAACATTTCTTGTAGTACTGGTTTGTTGATGGTGAACTTTTTAAGACTTTTCTTGTTTGGGAAGCTCTTTATCTGTCCTTCAGTTCTAAATGATAGCTTTGCTGGGTAGTGTAATCTTTGTTATAAATTCTGGCTTTTCATCATTTTGAATATTCCCTGCCAATCCCTTCTGGCCTGTAAAGTTTCTGCTGAGAAATCAGCTGACAGTCCTATGGCAGCTCTCTTGCAGGTAATTAATTGCTTTCCTCTTACTGTTTTTGAGATTCTCTATTTCTTTAACCTTTGGTATTCTAATCATGGTGTGCCTTAGTGTGGGCCTCTTTAGATTAACCTTATTTGTAATTTTCTGAGATTCCTGGGCTTTTATGTCTACTTTCTTCAGCAGGTTAGGGAAGTTATCCACTATTAGCTCTTCAAATAGGTTTTGAATTTTTTGCTCTCTCTCTTCTCCCTCTGGTACCCCTACAATGCAAACATTCGTATGCTTATTGTTGTCCCAGAGTCCCCTTAAATAGTCCTTATTTATTTATTTACTTAGTTAGTTGTCCTGATTGGGTGTTTTTGGTTACCTTATCTTCCAAATCACTGATTTAATCTTCTACTTCATGTAATCTACTGTTGAATCCCTCTAATGTATTCTTCATTTTGGTTGTTGTATTCTTCATCTCTGACTGGTTCTTATGATTTTAATCTCTGTTTTATGTTTCTTATCTCTGATGAAGTTCCCACTATGATCAGTGAACATCCTTATAACCAGTGCTTTGAACTCCGCATCTGATACATTGTTTGTCTCCATTTGGTTTAGTTCTTTTTCTGGAGCTTTGTTCTATTCTTTCATTTGGGACATGTTACTTTGTCTTCTCATTTTTTCTGCCTCCCTGTGTTTGTTTTATCTATTAGGTAAAGCTGCTATGTCTTTTGGTCTTAATAGAGTGGCCTTATGTAGTAGGTGTGCTGTGGGCCACAGTGGTGCAGACTCACTGGTCACCTGAGCTACATGCTCTCATGTATGTTTCTTGTGTCTTTTATGTTGTATTCTCCTATTGTAGTTGAGCCTTGATTGCTGTTGGCAATAAATGAGAGAGACTGACTCTTAAGTTAATTGGTTTTGATGACTGGTTATGACTATTGTTCAGGAGTTATTGTGCAGGGGCTGACCCTATGGAGCAAGATTCATTTTAGCTGGACTCTGGTACCTTTCAAAACTTCCCTTTGGGTATGTCACTTATAGAGGTGATTGGGCAGTGCTCTGGTGTGGTCTGAGGTTGTTCACCAGGTGTATTGGTTCTAGGGCTTCTTGGGAATGGCTCTGGTGCCACCAAGTTTAGCTGCTTTCTGTGCACTGCCAAGTACCTCTTGATATAAGCTACAAAGTGATACACATATGTTTGCCACTTGTGCTAGGCTTGGTGATACCTGGGAGATGCTAAGCTGAGAACTGAGGCTGGCTGCCACTTGTGCCAGGACTGGGCTGCTTAGCAAGAGGTATGGGGCATGCTGAGGCAATACATTGTTTGTTTGGGGTTTGTGAACCTTTGAAAGATTTTAGGAAAGTCTGCAGCATAAGCCAAGACTGTCTGTGTGGAAAAGCCACCGGGAGTGACTTGGGTAGGCCCAAAAGTTAAGCTGGACAGATTCTCAGGGAACCAGCAAGGTGGGTTGAACAGTGTTAACTAGTTTGATGGAGACTCAAATATGGTGCCTGCCTGTGCCTCCATGTTGGGTGAGGGTAGTACTCAGCAAAAGAACAATCACTTCTGCCAGCACTTCTGCCTGGGAGAAACCTGCCTATCCAGCCCTTGCCATGAAGTTGGACAGTTCTGTCCCCTTGTATGTCCCTGACACTTTTTGAGCTGTTGCCCCAGCATAAGAGCTCAAAGCAAGTGAGTGTGTCAGCGAGTTAGTCCATGTGCATGTCCTTTAAGAGGAATGCCTGGGATAACAACAGCCTATTGTCTCACTCAATCACAATCTCCTCTTGTTTTCATAGCCAGAAGTTGTGAGGATTTCTTTTCCGAAACTGGAATCCTGGGCTTGGGAGCCTGGTGTGAGACTCAGACCACTTTCTCTTCAGCAGAGACCTCCATAGCCAAGATATTCCTCCTTTCTTTTTAAATAGTCACACACATATTTTGGGACCAGCTCATTCTACATCTCCACCCTCCTACCAAAAACTAAACATTTTAAATAATATAATTTGACAACTCTGAAAATCACCCTCATTCAGCCTTTGTTTTTATTTGTATTTAAAAATTGTCACTATTGTTATAGTTGTTGGTAGTTGCTTGTTTAATAACTTTCCTGGATTAATATGGTGAAATCTGCAGTCCTTGTAATATGTGATAGTGTAGTCTCTGCTGTTAGTATCATGTTCACCTAATAATTAAATGCCTGAACCAATGAGACTTTTCCCCACTGAGAGGTTGTGTGTGTGGTGTGTGTGTGTGTCTGGATCTGAATTCTCCCTTAGCCTTTACTTCCTCCTAATGCAAACTTCAAGGTCAGTCAGGTGAACAGTTAAGACCATTTTTTTTTCCTGGCATAGTACTGCCCTGCACATGTCTGTGGGCTTCCAGATACCCAGAAACATGTCAGAGTTTTTAAAGCTCTTGTCATAGTCTTTTTTGGAATTCTATAAAATAATGCCATAGACTGTATGTCTTATAAACAATAGAAATATATTCCTTACAGTTTGGATGTCTGTAAGTCCCAGATCAAGGTGCCAGCAGATTTAGTGTCTGATGAGGGCCTGATTCTTGGTTTAATGATGATTGCCTTCTTATTGTAACCTCACATGGTGGAAGGGGATAAAGGAGTTCTCTGGGTCATTTTTATAAAGATAGTCATTCCATTCATGAGGACTCCACCCTCATGACCTAATCACTTCCTAAAGGCTTCAACTCTGTATACCGTTACATTGGGCATTAGGATTTAATATATGTATTTTAGAGGAATACAAGTATTTAATTCATAGCATTTCTCATCTGGCCCCCCAAAATTCATGTCCTTCTCATACGCAAAATACATTAATTTCATCTTAATAGTCTTGAAAGTTTTAACTTGTTCCAGCATTGACACTAAATCCTACAATCTAAAGTCCCTTCTATATATAAATTAAATTAAATATGGGTGAAAGTCGAGGTATTATTTATTGTGAGGCAAATTGCTCTCCAACTGTGACCATGTTTAACAAGTTATGTGTTTCCAAAATGCAATGGTAAGACAAGCATAGGTATAGATATTTCTATTCCAAACAGTAGTAATAAGAAGAAAGGAGTAACAGATCTCATATAAGTCCAAAAGCAAATGAGGCAAATTTTATTATACATTGAAGCTTGGGAATAATCCTCTTTGGCTCAATGCTTTGCTCTGCAGGTACACTGGTGTAGAGGTCCAACCTTCTGAATACCCTGGAACAGGGGTTCCAACTTCCAGGCCCACAGGAGCAGTGGTCCTGCTCTACAGCTTTGCCAGGCAGGGTTTGAGCCCTCAAGGTTGTGGGAGGTCCTGCCCCCATGGCTTTTGGTAGCTCTGCCACTACAGCAGCTTTTGCTTGGACTGTGCTCACAACTTTCCTGGGTTGGAGAAATGACCCCACTCTTTTTAACCTATTCTCTGCTTTAGTCCATTAGGGTTGCTAATTATCTCTCAAAAACCTCACTTTCAAATAGCACACATTGAGTGTTAAAATTTAATACATGAGTTTTCTGGGGGACTCAAGCTTTCAGTCTATATCAGCCGACCTATGGATATCTTTTTTCTCATATCTTTGTAAAAGGAAATCTGAAAGATTTTTGACAAGCCTCCCGTATGCCTCAGGCCATTCATTGATTTTGACAATCTCCTAGAGGCAAGCTCCTACTCAGGTTAAATAACAAAAAACACTGTGGGCATGGATCTCTTATGTAGGATGTAAGACAGTTTAAATAGTTATAATGTTCTGGGGATGACACTTTTCTGTAGAGCTTCAATCCTTGTCTGTCCCCTTTGGTGGGTGCGAGTCTACTGGCTTTGGGAAAGTGAAGTTTGGGGTCAACAATTTACAGTGCCTCAAATCTTTCTTTTCCTATCAAAGTAAATTCATCAGTTTTTTTTTAATAAACACTTTTAATATTTTTGAAAGCCTTTGGTTATCTTCTAAAAATTTTAATTTTGACTATAATGTTTTATCCCCTTTATGGAGGGGTAAATTCAGTACTTTATTCTGAAATTCTTACTCCCTGAACTTATTAATTGTGTAAATTGAGAAAATTTTTTTCAACCTTTACCTCAATTTCTTTATCTTTAAATGGAAACAATTATAGTACCTATTTCATATGATTATTGTAGAGATAATTAAATCTTACACAGAAAACTTTTATTGCAGTAAGCACAATAGCATTATGTTAAATGGCCATCCTGATGTCTAAATGTATTTCTCTCTTTGTTTATTAATAGTAAAACAAACCTCAATTTGCAGAATTTTAATTATAGATACATCTTCCTGAATTTATTGCATATATCATAATATAACTGTTAATACTTTTGAGAATAATGACAATAAACATAATCATCTTTGAGCAAAAGTATAAGAGTAATCCTTGTTCTCTATCAGGAAATGGCATATTGGCCAGTGTTTTTTTGCCCAATTTTCTGATAAAGGATTTATTTTCTCATTTTGTAAGCAGTGAAAATAAACCACTGAAAGACAGCCAATTTAATTAAGTATATTTATTAAAATATTCTGGACGTTTTGTTTGCTTGATGTTTTCACTGAAACTCCAACACAACCAAGCTCTGGATAAGTTTCATCTACAACCCTAAAAATCAAAATAGGCTTCGTTCAAAACATAGTTTGTCTTGATTTCTGTGCCTGAGAACTTATTTTTTTTACCTAAAAAAATCTTATCTAAATTACAAGAGGTTTAACTCTAAGTAAACTCTGGGACAAATATGCACATATTTGCAATGGTATAGTTCTTTTTAAGTAAAGTCAAGGACATTTTTAGCTTTATGAAAATACATGGTCCAAATATCACAAGAGGAAAAATTATTCCATTAACAATGAGATGCTGTTCATTTAAAAACATTTTAAATAAAAGCAAAACTAAAACACACCAGAAAAACAAAACAAACAACAAAAACCCCAAACAATGAGATACTGTTCATACTTCTTCCCCCAAATTGTTATTTCAAATCATGTTTTTCTTTGATATATCATGTAGTCTGTTAAAGTGACGAAGGCAGGATACAATATAGAGCTGCAAAACATGGAGGTAATAGATTCTTTGGTATAGTTAAATTAACGTATTGTTGGGAGCCCTTTGTAAGGAATTATAAGTTCCTGAAATTCCAAGGGAGGCGGTTTCTCTCTCCTTATGATGTTAATCCATGTTAATCGCAGCTATTGTTTCTGGATACTTATGGTTTTGTTTTGAGCAGTTTGTTACTTTGTTATGAGCAATTTGTCAGGTACTCAAGCTGTATAAGTACACGGTGCTAAATAAACTCGAGGCTGCAAATTTGACTGTATGCCCTCCCGAGATCCTTTTCTCTTCTTTGTCTTTTTTCGTAACCCTCGCTCCCCAACTCAGGAATGTTCGATTCCGTCCGGCAGGTTCCGGCAGAAGTGGCGCCCGAACAGGGACCTGAGAATGGGGGGTAAAGTGAAGGCATCGCACGGTAACAGGTGTACTCCGATCAAGGTAAGGTGATGCGGCAAGCGGGAGTAAGATGGGCAACGGTAATAGCCGTGAGCTCTTTGTACATATGCTTAAGAATATGCTCCGAGCAAAAGGAGCGAAAATAGGAAAACAGAAGCTTACAGATATTCTACATTTTGTAGAAAAAGTATGTCCTTGGTTTCCCGAGGAAGGATCTGTAAATATAGAAACCTGGGAAAAGGTAGGGGAAAGGTTAAGAGATTATTATAATGTCCATGGACCTTGTAAAATACCTGTAAGATACATTTAGTTTATGGAATATAATTAAAGATAGTATAGATCCTAGACTTGAGAAAGATAAAATTAAAGAACAGACAGCAAAAGAAGAAAAGCCTACATTACCAGAGGAGCCTAAGATGAGCCTTCTGCTCCTCCAGTGTCTATAGAGGCAGGATTTAATGGGGAAGATAGTGAAGAAGAGTTAAAACCAACAGATCATGCTGAGTTAGAAGAAGAGGCAACACGGTATCATGATGATGATGATCCTTTTGTAGCCCTTGCAGATACTGCCTCTGCTCCCTCTAGTAAGGAAGAGTTTGCCCCCAGTAAAAAAGAAATTTGGATAAAAGAAATTCAAAGTTTGCAAAGTACAATATCTAATTTGTCAGGACAGATTCAGCAATTAAAAATGCAACAGGGACCGCAGCCTTTGCAGGCCCCACAATGGGATCCTAGTAATATAGGAGGCCATGGTCCTCCTCCTCCTTTTGAGCCCACTGCTCCAGTAATAGCAGTGGTGCAAAGACCTCCAGGTCCTCAGCCTTTGTCATTAGTTACACCTTTGCCACCCATGTCTCCTTTACAATTAGTATTGAGAAAGGCTCATGACCAAGGAGAGGGTACATCAGGATTTCACCTTATGTGTTCTGTTATGGAGGGAAGAAATGCTCAAGGGCAGCCTGAGCGGTAACCTATGAAGAGATATATTTTACCTCAAAAATTTCAGATTAGAAAAGATAAGCTAAAAACTTTAAATGATTTTCAAAAATTATTGGGAGATATTAATTGGCTTCAACCTCACTTAAGAATAACTCAAAAATCTTAAAAACAGATAATGGAACTGGATATACTAGCAAAGCTTTTCAGCAATTTTGTTCTCAATTTTCTATTATGCATAAAACAGGCATACCCTATAACCCTCAAGGACAAGGTATTGTTGAAAGAAGTCATGGAGCTCTGAAAGCTCAATTACATAAAATAAAAAAGGGGGAGTTATATCTGGAATCTCCTCATAATCTTTCAAATCAAACTCTTTTTATTTTAAATTTTTTTAAATGTGGATGCTCAAGGTAGATCAGCCGCAGAGCGTTTCTGGCATCCTAAAACTCAAGATAATTATGCACAAGTGAGGTGGAAGGATCCACTTACAGGATCATGGCATGGTCCCGACCCGGTATTAATATGGGGATGAGGGCATGTTTGTGTTTTTCCACAGGATGCTGATGGCGCACGGTGGTTACCAGAAAGACTTGTCTGCGTGGCTGACAACACCCAGGGGATTGTGCCTCTTTCTGATACTGCCGTTGATGCCCATATGGGGTGAAGGTGCAGTACATTGGACCTACGTACCTGATCCACCTGTTTCTACATCCAACCTCTTTTCATGGTTCACCGATCACTGTACAGGTGAACAATACACATCTTCTAGACGGGCCATCTACTCGTGCAACAATTATTCAGACTGCTAGACATAAAGCCTTGGCATGTGTAAATGCCCCTTATGTTTTAATATCTGGAAGAATTAATGTAACCTATATCAATGGAGATCAATTTAATGTAACTTGTAATAACTGTAATTTGTCCAATTGTATTACTGCTGTGCCTGATGGTACAAGTGTAATGGTATTGCACCAGCCAGCCTTTGTTATGTTACCTGTAAATGTTACAGAAACTTGGTATTCTGATAGGGGTTTGCAAGTGCTTAAGGAAATCAACACAGCTTTGAGCCGCCAGAAAAGATTTATAGGACTACTTATTACAGGTTTAGTTGCTCTTGTATCACTCATAGCTATAGCTACTACTGCTGCAATAGCCTTATCTCAATCTGTACAAACAGCTCACTATATTAATGAAGTATGTAAGAATATATCTCTTGCTTTAGGGACTCAAGAAGATATTGATAGAAAGCTTGAACAAAAGTTAGATGTTCTATATGAGATGGTTCAATATCTGGGTGAAGAAGTTCAAGGGTTAAAAATTAGATCTCGTCTTGAATGTCATGCTGAATTTTATTGGATTTGTGTTACAGCTAAGGAACATAACGATAGCATTCATGGATGGTATAAAATAAGGTCACATGTAAAAGACATTTTGCATAATACTAATGTGTCATTAGACCTATTAGAGTTACACAAGGAAATTCAAGCATTAATAGACGCTAAGCCTTTAAACTTTGATGCTGCAAAAACTGCTGAAGATATTATTGATCAGTTAAGAAGCTTGGTACCCCATTGGTCTATGTTTAAGCATCTTGCTATACCTGTATTGATTATTGGAACTGGTGTACTATTAGTCTTATGCTTACTTCCTACCTTGGTAAAATGCTTTGTAAGAGCTATCCTTAATGTCCAAGCGGACCTCCATCATGTCAGGCTCCGAGCCCTACCTTAATTCGGGCAGAAAGTGAAATCTCCCTTAGCAGGGGCTGATAGTCAAAGACGGGTAAGATCTCCTCAGAGGTTGAACAACCTAAGACAGGGCATGTATGGTAGAGATACATGTTCCGATGATGGGTAAGCTTCAAACCTGGTGAGGGGTCGCCTAAGACAGGCACAGTCACCTAGCTCCAAGGTTAAGAAGGCCTTGGTTTTTAGAAAATAAAAAAGGGGGAGATGTTGGGAGCCCTTTGTAAGGATAAATACAGTTCCTGAAATTTCAAGGGAGGAGAAGCATTAGTTCCTGAAATTCCAAGGGAGGCGGTTTCTCTTGGCCTTTTGATGTTAATCCATGTTAATCGCAGCTATTGTTTCTGGATACTTGTGGTTTTGTTTTGAGCAGTTTGTTACTTTGTTACGAGCAGTTCCCCACGTACTCAAGCTGTATAAGTATACGGTGCTAAATAAACTCTGTGCTGCAGCTTTGACTGTATGCCCTCCCGAGATCTTTTTCTCTTCTCTGTCTTTTTTCCTAAACCTCGCTCCCCCACTCAGGACTGTTCGACTCCATCTGGCGGGTTCCGGGAAATAGTGAAGAAATCTTGTAGACAGCACCTTGATCAAGTAATCAAGATCATCATCACCAACGCTAAGTCATATGAATATCATGTACCCTTGATATGATATGATGAGTAGAGCCCTTGATTTCTGTGATTCTCCTCCAAAAAAATCCTGTAACTCTAAAAATAAAAATTAAAAAATCAGGCAAATCCAAATTGAAGGTTATTCTACAAAATGGCTGGCTATTATTCCTCAAAACTCAAGATCATGAAAAAAAATGAAAGTCTAACAAACAAGGATTACATGAGATTAAGGAGACTTAATGACCATGTACAATATTATGTTCTGGATAGGATCTTGGAATAAAAAAGAGTGCATTTGTGAAAAAAATCATCAAAAGTGAATAGAGTTCACAGTTTACTGAATAATGTAAATGTTAATTTCTTAGTTTTCACATGATTTCTTAGTTTTCTCATAACCCAAGGTTATGTATATATTAACAATAGGGAAGGGGAGATAAAGGGGATTTAAAATTATCTTTACTAAATTGCAAATTTTATATAAATGTAAAAAATGTTCCCAAATATACACTTTATTTCCATTTAAAAGTAAAATTTATGGAGTGACATCAGAAATATGATGAAGTGAGAGACGTCCCCAGAATGCTCTTTTTGAAACAGCAATAAGCTGAACATCTAAAACTCAACAACAACAACAACAACGACAACAACAAAAAACACCCAAACTGCACACCAGCACATCTGAGTTTGTGGTCTGGGCATAATAGCTATCTCAGATCAGAACGCTGGGTGTTGGGCAGAGGACTGGTAGAAACAAAGAAGCTGCCTCTAGCACCCCAAGCTCCCTGAAGAAGGAGGAGGAGGAGAGATGGTGTTGTGGGTTCCCTGAGCAATGCTGCCTGAGAGAGCTGTGAGCTCCATGCAGAGGAAGTTCCCAGAGACCATGGCAGAAAGGAAACCCAGGGGAATGTGAGCAAACAATACCAAAACTGTTGCTAATACTGACAAGGACTGAAACTGCGGGTAGTGAGCATGATTGAATATTTATAAGGAAAAAAGATATTATAAAGACCTTATACAAAGCAGCGATCCAAGAGGCTTAACACCACCTGTTGGAAACCAAAAGAAAAACTCCTTCTTTGTAACAAGCTATAGAGAAAACTTCATATAATAAATCTCCTATCTGGGAAAAAAAAGTAGAATATACTTCTATGAATGCCCAGGCAGAGAAATAGTCCATTAAACAGCATGAACAACCAAGGTGACAAGACACTTGAGGAAAAAGAGAAAAATCTACAGAAAATAAGCATAAAGACATAGAAATATATAACTTAAATGACAGAGAATTCAGGATGATACTTCATAAAAACTCAATAATATCCAAAATAATTCATATTAACAATTCCAGGATTTAAAAAACAAGTGAATTAGCAAAATGAGTATTTTAGAAAGGAGATTGAAACTCTCAAAGAGAACCAAATAGAATTTCTGGAGATGAAGGACACACTGAAAGAGTTGAAAAATGAAACATCAATCTGGGAAATAGAAATGACCAAATGAAGAAAAGGATCAGCAATATCTAAGACAGAAATCTAAAAATAAATCATAAAGAAGAAGAGAGAAACTGAAGGATGAAAAATAATGAAAGAGAAATACAACTAGCTGATACCATCAGGAAAAGAAACATAAGAATAATGGGCATTCTCAAAGGGAAGGAAAAGGAGCAGGGATTACAAAGCATTTTCAGGCAAATAGTTGACAAGAATTTTCCAAATCTAAGTAATGGACTGGAGCTTGTAACTCAAGAAATCAACAGAACACCTAATTATCTCAACCTGAAAAGACCTTCACCAAGATACATTATATTAAAACTATCTAAAATCAATAACAAAGACAGAATTCTCAGGGCAGCCAGGGAAAAGAAGATAGTAACCTATAAAGGAAAACCCATTAGAATATCATCAGACTTCTCAGCACAAATCTTACAAGCCAGAAAAGAGTGGAATCAAATATTCAAACTATTAAATGAAAGGAATTACCAGCCAAGAATAATGTACCCAGCAAAGCTCATCTTTAGATATGAGGAGAAATAAAGACTTTTCTAGACATACTAAAATTCAGGGAATTCTCCACTATGAGGCCTGCATTACAGACAATACTGAAAGGGGTCAGCTCACCTAAAATAAAATGACAAAAAAAAAAAAAAAAAGAACAACTATGAGTAAGGCACCAGCAGGCAGATAAAAGCAGGGAACTGCAACCCTTATTAAGAACAGGACATTATAACTTAAGCAATAAAAAGAGATTTGCTATTGCAATATAGAAATGAAACTTCAGCATACATAGGGACAAACTAAGAAAACAGTGAGAGAAAAAGGGAGGATTGAAAGATCAAAATTCACAAAGAGAAATGGAGAAAAGACATATGCAGAAGAAAATGGACTACTATATATATACATATATATATATATATATATAAAAGCATATTATATATAAAAGCATATATATGTATATGTGTATGTATGTATGTATGTATACATATATATACACATATATATACACATATGCATGCATGTGTGTGTATATATGTATATGTATACACACATATGTGTGTATGTATATAAATATCCTTTACAGATTCGTAATGGTAATCACACACTGAAGATTCAGAACTGAAGTATATAACATAAAATAAGAAGGACCAAAAAAAAAATTCACAAAACCCAACCATTAAAAAACAAAAACAAATACAAACAAACAAACAAAACAGAAATACAGGGTAAAGAAGCAATGGAAACACTGAACTACCAGAAAGAAAAGATAAAATGGCTATTAAAAACATCATATTTCAATAATCACCACAATGTAAATGGACCAAACTCACCAATAAAAAGGCGAAGAGTAGCACATTGAATCAAAAAACAAAACCAACTATATGCTGCCTCCAGGAGACAAACTTCAGGTCCAGAGACAAATATAGACTGAAAGAGAAAGGGTGGAGAATGATATTGCACGCAAATGGCATTCAGAGAAAAGCGGGAGTAGCAGTACTAATACCGGAAGAAATAGACTTCAAAATAAAAAAGGTAAAGAAATATACAGAGAATACAGAGAGACACTTTATAATGATAAATTAAATCATACACCAAGAAGACATAACACTTATTAATATCTATGCTCCCAATCAGAGAACCACAAAATATATAAAGCAATCACTAACAGAACTAAAAGGAGAAACAGACCAAACCACTTTCATAGTAGGGAACTTAAATATCCCACTGTCAAAGATGAATAGATACCTCTCCCAAGAAGACATACAAATGGCCAAAAAATATTTGAAAAGATGCTCAACATCGCTAGCTATTAGGGAAATGCAAATCAAAACCACAATGAGAGATCATCTCACACCTGTTAGAATAGCTATAATCAACAGAACAAGCAATAACAAAAGTTGGAGAGGATGCGGAGAAAAAGGAATCTTCATACACTGCTAGTGGGACTGCAAATTGGAATAGCCACTATGGAAAACAGTATGGAGGTTCCTCAAAAAACTAAGAATTGATCTACCTTATGATGCAGCAAACCCTCTACTAGGTATTTACCACAAAGACTTAAAAACCCGTATCCAAAAAGTTACACAATTATGTTCATAGCAGCATTATTCACTGTGATCAGAACATGGAAGCAACTGAAGTATCCTACAACAGACGATTGATTAAAGAAGCTGTGGTACATATATACAATGGAATCTTATTCAACCATAAGAAGAGATGAAATATTGTTATGTCAATGTGGATGGATCTTCAGATCATCATGTTAAGCAAAATAAGCCAGACAGAAAAAGTTGAAAACTGGTGGATATCACTGTCATCCTAAAAGCAACAAATGAACAGGACAAATAAACTGAGAATCATGGCCATGGACAATAGACTAGTGGTTACCAGAGGGTAGGGGTAGGGGGCAAGAGGGATGTAGATTGGGTAAAAGGGGTCAAATATGTGGTGACAGAATGAAATCTACCTATGGGAGGTGAATACACACACGCACACACACACACATGTGTATATATACATATATATATACACATACATATATACATACATATATATATATATATATATATATATATGCTTTACTGCTAAATTACAAACCTGAAAGTTACAAAATTCTGTTAACCTATGTCACTACAATAAAAATAAAAAATAAAAATACGTAAAAATAAATAAATAAGTAAATAATTTCTGAAAAGTAATATAAAATAAAATACATTTGTAATGTTTAACTTTTTTTACACCTTAAAACTTATTGGATTTTGTTGATCAATGTCAACCCAATAATTTTTAAATAAAAAAGGAAAATAGGCTTTTGAAAAATGGTGTGAATGTTCATCCTTTTGGCAACTGAATCAACACTGTGACAGAAAAAGAGGAGCAAACAGCAAGGAAAAATCACCTGGGATCTAGATGAACAAGCCACACAATTAGAGAGAATGGCAAAAAAAAAAAAAAAAAAAAAAAAAAAAAAGAAGCCAAGACTATAATAATAATTTAAGGACCCTATGAGAAACTATTAAATGTAAAATTATCTGTGTCATAGGGTTAGTTACCTGAAGAGGCAGAATAACAAGTTGAATGTATATATGAATAAATAATGATGGAAAACATCCTTATTCTGGTGAAGGAAATAGACATAAATCCTCAGGAAGCTCAGAGAATCCCAAAAATCAGGAATCCAAAGAGGCCCACACCAAGACACATCATAATTAAAATGGCAAAGTTTAAATGCAAAATAAGAATCTTAAAAGCTACGAGATAAAAGCAGTTAGTTACTTACAAGGGAGCACCCATAATACTGGCAGCTGATTTCTCAAAAGAAGCTATGCAGGACAGAAGTACTTGGCATAAAATATTTGACATGGTGAAGACCCAGGATCCATGACTAAGAATAATTTATCCAGCAAAGCTATCATTTAGAGTTGAAAGACAGATAAAAGAGCTTCCCAGACAAAAATAAGCTAAAGGAATTTATCACTGCCATGCCAGTATTACAAGAGTTGCTGGAGGGACTTCTTTAAAAAGAAAAAAAAATGTGTCAAAAGCAGGAGTAAAGAATAGTAATAACTACATTTCTATCAACAAGAACCTCAAATGGAAAATAATTAAGTGCTTCAACCAAAAGATAGAATAGCTGAATGGATAAGAAAACAAGACTCCTACATATGCTGCCTACAAGACACACTTCAGATTAAAAGACACACACAGACTAAAAGGAAGGGGATTGAAAAAGATATTGCCTTGATGGACCTAAAAGGTATATTGCTGAATGAAATGGATCAGATAAAGAAAGACAAATATCACATGATTTCACGTACACATGGAATCTAAAGAACAAAATCAACAAGAGCAACAAAAGCAGAAATAAACCCACAGACACAGAGAATATTCAGAGAAGTACTAGATGGGAGGGGGGTTGAGGAATGGCAAAAAAAAAAAAAAGGCAATGAGATTAAGAGTTACAAATGGATAGTTGCAGAATAGACATGAAGATGTAGAGTTTGTCATGGGGAAGATGGTTAATGGTGTGATAAATATGTAAGGGGAAGAGGGGTACTAGATTTAGTGGGGTGATCACTGCAAATTATGTGGGTCTCTGATCACTATGTTTTACAACTGAAAGTGGTATATTATTGTATGCTGACTATAAGTGGAAAAAAACTCATTAAATTTTACAATGTAAATACAAGCAACTAATTGTCTATTATATTTCAGTAAAGATAAAAATAAAATAAAATAAAAACTCAGAAAAAATGAAATGGGAATTTTTTAAATTAAAAATTTAAAAATATTTCCATTTAAAAATTACCAGTGGAATCTATTACAGTAAGTACTTTTAAATATATGAATACTCCTTAGAAAAAGAAATTTTAGTATTTTCAAATTAATTGTAAAAATAAAGAAAAGTTGTTTATATTTCTACAACTTATTTAAGATGATTTTATATTTATGATTGTTTTCTTCCAAAAGTTCTCTGAATTTAATGTTGTTTAATTTAGTCTTAAAATTTCCTAATGAAATAAGCATTATCTAGAGTACCTGTTAATACAGAAATTCCTTAGGTAGGACTAAGGAATATTTGGACATCCAAATATTCAAGGAAAGAGTATACTAATTTAGGTTATTATATAATTTTTATAACCAAGTAGATTTGGGGCACACTGGACTAGTAAATTGATTTTTGTCGGAGCCATACACAATAGATCTGGTTGTACATTAATATATGTCATCATTTTTTTTTACTAAAAGAACTTCTAACTTCACAAGGTGTTTTGTAAATTTCCTTCTTTCTATCTTCCATAGTTCATTGAAAAAAAAATTACCGAGTTCTGCTATGTGCCAAGTACTGGGTAGGTGATAGGGAAAAAAACAAGATTTCTGTCTTCATGGAGTTTATCATCTAGTAGGATAAATAGATAGTAAATCAATAAATATATATAGAACTAATTAATTATAACAAGTACTGAGAGGTATGTATGGGAAAGGGCCATGAAAATGATTTTTTAAAGAAGCAATTTTTTAAAGAAGCAGAAATTTAAAGGGTCACAGTAGTAAGGCAGCACAAAATATATGCTTTAGTGGTTAGAAAATAAGTACCAGTGATACACATCCTAGATGAATGTAGGTGAGAGAAAAATACCAATTTGAACACAGGCAAAAACTATATACATACACACAAATATAGACACATACACATACACTAGTTTCTACTTTTTAAAAGGTCTCAAAACTTTCTTTTGAAAATTCTTAGCATGAGAATCAAATGCTAACAATATAATTTCAATTGAAAGCTTATAATATGAACTGAAATAGAACAAATGCCATGCAATATTGATATAATCATAAAAGGTAAAAGTTTATTGTATAGTAGATAATTTTTTAAATGTTCAGACCTCCTTCCAGATATTATACTTTCGGAAATGTTCGATAGCATTGATGGATAACAATTTTCAAGCAAATACTTGCAAAATCTGAGAAACAGTTTCTCATGTGCAGAATTATCCCCCCCCAAAAAAAATTATATGTTGAATTTCTAATCCTCTGTAACTAAAAATGTGACTGCATTTGGAGACAGGACCTTTAATGTGGTAATTAAGGGCCTTTAAAAAAGTATTGGATCATATGGATGAGATTTAAACCCAAATGATTTGTGTTCTTATAAGCAAAGAAGATTAGGAGACAGGCACCGAGGAAAGACCATGTGAAAGTCACAGAGATGAGATCGCTCCCTACAATCCAAGGAGAGAGGCTTCAGAAGTAATCAACCCTGCCAACATTTTGATCTTAGATATCTCACTTCAAGAACTGTGAGGAAATGAATTTCTGTTGTTTAACTTGCCCAGCCCGAAATATCTTGCTATGGCAGCCATAGCAAACTAATGCACTATAAGAAACAAAATTTGAAAAAAATGCATTTTTCCAATGCTCTTGAAGCATACTTAATATTTACATTGAATCTTTATAATCTCAGGATGACAGAATGCTATTTTCTATTGTTATTACACTTAGATTCTTCAGGGCTCCCAACTCCTCCCCCAAAAAGAATATCCAACAAATTTATTAAAATTTACAAATATTTTTGAAATTAGCATAAAATATTACACTTTAAAGAAAAAAACTACATAAGAGTTGCTCCATTTAAAATATTAAAATATTGGGTGACCCCACCCACTTTATTTTATATTAAAACGTATCCAGATGGAGGAAGAAAATGGTGGACTAGGTAAAAACAGGGTTTATCTCCTCTGAGGTCTACACTGAAATTACAATCAAATTAGAAAATAATCAATGTAGATAAAAACCTGAAGTCTAGCTGATCCTAACGTGTACCTCTGATAATATAAAAGAGCCACACTGAAGCCAGTAGGAGGGGCAAAGTCAGGAATCGAGCTGGACCGCACCCCTGAATGGTGGAGGATCACCAGGAGGGAGAGCGAGGCTTCAGAGGCTATTCTGAAGGAGAGAAGGATCCTGGTCTTATTTGGGGTATCTACAGCCCAGGGTTCCAGCACAGGGAAGAGGAGATCCCGATAACTCCATAAAAACCAGAGGAGATTCCAGCCATCTGGGTGAGACCGAAGGAGACTGGAACTCGAGACACTCCTTTGAAGGACCGGCACACAGGCTTTCTGATCTGTGGATACTCACTCAGGACACTGGCCGTGGGTCAGAGGCTCATGTGAGATTCATTCTGAGAAAGTCTGCATTACCTGGCACCAGAACAAGGGCTGGAAGGGCAGCCAGCATTGTGCTTTAGTTCTGCCCCTCTCGTTGGCAATCTACAGACCATGCCAGCTTGACTGTGCAGACCCATCCAACAGGGCCTTTAGGAAGTGCTGGTATGAGGGGATCAGCCAGCCCCACCCAACCTGCAGATTGCCCCGGTTTTTGTTGCTAAATGGCTGTCATGCCCTGCACCTATTCAGGGACATGCATTTGAAGCTGGCAGCCAGCACTGTGAGCATACATTTCCGAGATAGGTTCAGACAGATCACTGCTGCCAACATGAACTTGCGCAGATCTTGGGGATCTGTGGGCCATTCCCATACAGGAGCTGGTTTTGCTGTGATCTGGACTTCTGCAGAAACTCACGAAGAGTTACCAAAGTTGCAGCAAGACTGAGGCCATATTGATTTGACTGTCATTGTCTCCCAGAACCCTGCCCCACCCGACCCACAATTTGCCCGAGGAGGCCCATTGATTGTGATCTGACACAGCTCTGGCACTTCCCCCAGATATCCAAATACACACAGGCAACAAACATTGGCTAGCATAGGGAGGCCACTGCATGGAAATCAGTGGCAGGTAACAGAAAACACCCAATCAAAACAACAAAAAGAAAAAAGAATTTTAAAAAATGAGGATAGTTTAAGAAACCTCTGGGACACCACGAACTGTAACAGTATTCCAATCATAGGAGCACTTGAAGAGAAGAGAGAGAACAAGGGATTGAGAATCTATTTGAAAAAATAATGAAATAAAACTAACCTGGAAAGGAATTAGACATACAAGTTTAGGAAACACAAAGAATGCCAAACAAGAGGAATTCAAACAGACCCATGCCAAGACACATCATCATTAAAATACCAAAGGTCGAAGACACAGAGAAAATCTTAAAAGCAACAAGAGAAAGGCAGCTAGTTACTTATAAGGGTACCCCCATAAGTATGTCTGCTGACTTTTCAATGGAAACTTTTCATGCCACAATGGAATGGCAAGAAATATTAAAAGTTATGAAAAACAAGAATCTACAACCACAAATACTCTACCCAGCAAGGCATTTGGTTAAAAAGGAAAGTAAGATAAAGAGCTTCCTAGATAGGGAAAAGCTTAAGAAATTCATCATCAACAAGCCAGTATTACAAGAAATGTTAAAGGGTCTTCTGTAAAAAGAGAAGGTGTAAAAAAGAAAATAGAAAGAAGAAATAAGAATAATAAAATGGCAGTAACTATGAACCTATAAGTAATCACTTTAAATGTAAATGGATTAAATGCTCCAATCAAAAGACATAGGGTAGCTGAAGAAATAAGAAAACAAGGCCCATGCATATGCTGTCTACAAGAGACCCACTTCAGATCAAATGACACTCACAGACTGAAAGTAAAGGTTTGGAAAAAGATATTTCATGCATATGAAACTGAATAAAAGCCGGGGTAGTGGTACTTATATCAGATAAAATATAATTTAAAACAAAGGCATACTAAGAGACAAAAAAAGAGAATTAATTAATAATAAACAGATAGATAAATTAAGAGGACATAACCCTAGTAAACATAATGTACCCAACATAGAAGCACATATATACATAAAGAAATTATTGATCAACATAAAAGGAGAGATCAACAGTAATACACTCATAATAAGAGACTTTAACACACCATTTACACCAATGGACAGATCTTCCAGACAAAAAATTAACAAGGAAACAATGGGCTTAGAAGACATTAGATAAGATGTATTTAATGGATATTTTCAGAGCATTTTACCCCAAAGCAGCAAAATATATATTCTCAAATACACATGGAATACTTTTCAAGGCTAGACCACATATTAGGACACAACACATGTCTCAGTAAATTTAAGAAGACTGAAATCATATCAACTGTCTTCTCCAAACACAATGGTATAAAACTAGAAATCAATTACAAGAAAAAAATTGAAAATACACACACATATGGAGGCTAAATAACATTCTACTAAACAATGAATAGATTAAGAATGAGATCAAGGAAGAAATAAAAAACGACCTAGAGATAAATGAAAATGAAAAAAAAAAAAAAACTCAAAATCTATGGGACACAGACAAAGCAGTCTTAATAGGGAAATTCATAGTAATACAGGCCTATCTCAAAAAAATAAAATAAAAAACAGCTCAAATAAACACCTTAACCTTACACTTAAAAGAACTAGAGATAGAACAGCAAATAAAGGTCAACATAAATAAAAGTGAGGGAATAATGAAGATCAGAGTGGAAATAAACAAAATAGAGACTAGAAAAACAACACAAAAGATAAATGAAACCAAGAGCCGGTCCTTTGAAAGGATAAACAAAATTGCAGACTCTTAACCAGACTCATCAAAGAAAAAAGAGAGAGACTCAAATAAAATCAGAAATGAAAGAGGAGAAATAATCACAGACTCCACAGAAATACAAAGGATCATAAGAAAATACTATAGAAATTACATGCCAACAAATTGGACAATCTGGAAGAAATGGACACATTCTTGAAAACATACAATCTCCCAGGACTGAGTCAAGAAGAAACAGAAAATCTGAACCAACCTATTACCACCAATGAAATTGAATCAGTAATCAAAAAAATCTCCCAAAAAACAAAAGTTCTGGACCAGATAGGCTTCCTAACTCCTTTTATGAGGTGAACATTATCTTGATTCCAAAGCCAGACAAAGAGTTTACAAAAAAAGAAAACTATAGATCAATATCTCTTATGACCATTGATGCAAAAATCCTCAACAAAATATTAACAAATAGATTTTATCAATACATTAAAAATATCATAAATTATCATCAAGTTGGATTTATTACATGGATGCAAAGTTAGTACAATATCTAGAAATTAATTAATGTGATATGCCACAGTAACAAATTGAAAGATAAAAACCATATGATCATAACAATAGGTGCAGAAAAAGTGTTTGACCAAATGCAGCATCCATTTATGAGAAAAACACTCAGCAAAGTAAAAATAGAGGGAATATATTTCAAAATAATAAAACCATGTATGACAAACCTACAACTCACATTATACTCAGTGGAGAAAGGTTAAAAGCGTTCTCCTTAAAATCAGGAACAGCACAAGGATGCCCACTTTCACAACTGCTCTTAACATTGTATAAGAAGTCTTAGCCACAACAATAAGAAAAGAAAGAGAAATAAAAGGAATCCAAATTGGAAGGGAAGAAGTAAAATTCTCGTTATTCGCTGATGACATGATACTATATGGAGAGAACCCTAAAGATTCCACCAAAAATAACTGTTAGAACTGATCAATGAACTCCATAAAGTAACAGATTACTAAATAAATACTCAGAAGTTAGTAGCATTTTTATACACTGATGATGAACTTTCAGAAAGAGAAATTAAGGAAACAATTCCATTTACAATAGCTTTGAAAACTATAAAATACCTGGGAATCAAATTAACCAAGGGGGGAAAAGATCTGTTCTCAGAAAATTATGTCATTGAAAAAAAAAATTGAACAAGATACATATAAATGAAAGCATATACCATGCTCATTGGTAGGAAGAATCAACATCATTAAAATGGCTTTAGTACTCAAAGCAATCTATTAGATTCAATGCAATCCCTGTCAAAATACCAATGGAAATTTTCACAGTGCTAGAACAAATAATTCTAAAATTTATATGGAACCATAAAAAACCCTGAATAGCCATGGAAATCTTGAGAAAGAAGGATGAAATTGGAGATATCACACTACCTGATATCAAACTATATTACAAGGCTCCAGTCATCAAAACAGCATGATACGGGAATAAAAACAGATACATTGATCAATGGAACAGAATAGAGAACCCAGAAATAAATCCACGCTTATATGCTCACTTAATTTATGACAAAGTAGGCAAAAATATACAATGGAGTAAAGACAGTCTCTTCAATAAATGGTGTTAGAAAAATTGGACAGATACATGCAAAAGAAAAAGAAAAAAACTGGACCACCTTCTTACACCGTATACCAGTACATATATAAAATGGTTAAAAGATTTAAATGTAAGGCCCTAAACCATACAATTTCTAGAAGAAAACATAGGCATGATCTCTCTGATATTACTAACAGTCACCTATTTTTGGATATGTCTCCCTGGACAAGGGAAACAAAAGAAAAAATAAACAAATTGGACTACATCAAACTAAAAAGTTTTTGTACAGCAAAGGAAACCATTAACAAAGCAAAAAGGTAGCTGGCTGATTGGGAGAAGATATTCACTTCACGAATGATACATTTGATAAGAGTTTAATATTTAAAATATATGAAGAACTCATACAACTTAATTACCAAAAAAACAAACTATCCAGTTAAAAAATGGGCAGAATACCTGAACGGATTTCTATAAAGAGGAAATACAGATGGCCAATAGATGTATAAAAAGATGCTTAAGTTCACTAATCATCAGAGAAATTCAAATTAAAACCACAATGAGATATCACCTGACACCTATCAGAATGGCTATCATTAATAAATCAAAGAACAAGGAACCCTCCATACATTGTTGGTGGGATTGCAAATTGGTAACAGTTGCTATGGAAAACAGTGTGGAGGTTTCTCAAAAAATTAAAAATGGGTCTATCTTTTGATCCAACAATTGCACTTCTGGGTACTTATCCAAAGAAAACCAAAACAATAAATCTTAAAGATTTATGCTCCCCAATATTCATGGCAGTACAATTTACAATAGCTAAGATATGGAAGCCATCTAAATGTCCATCAACAAATGATTGGGTAAAGAAGTTATGGTTTATATATTCAATGGAATATTACTCAGTCATTCAACAAAATGAAATCTTATCATTTGCAATGACAAGATGGACCTAAAGGTTATTATGCTGAGTGAAATAAGTCACACAGAGAATGATAAACACCATATGATTTTACTTATATGCAGAATCTAAGGATCAAAAAGAACAAATTCATCAAAAACAGACTGGCAAATATAGTGGACAATTTGGTGACGGATAGAGGGGAGGGTTATTGGGGGGCTGAGAGAATGGTCTGAAGGGTTAAAAAGAACAAATTAGTAATTGAGAGATGGTCACGGCAATGGGGAGCACGGCACAGGGAATGCAGGTAGCATTAATATATTGGCTAGGTGGAAAACCAGAGGTGAGAAGGAGCAAATAAGGGAATCGTTTTATAAACTATATAAATGTCTAACCAATGTACTGTATACTTGAAACTAGTTAAAGAAAATTGATTTAAAAAATAAAAATTAATAATTACACAAAATATGTCCATTATTAATTAATTCATGAAACATTTGCATGAATTAATGATTTCAATTTAAACCTATTTCAAAGAAAATACACTAAAATTTGAATATGTGGTTACAGATTAAACTGTTTAAGTCATATTAGTCAGAATTCCTTGGGAACACTTTATTGGATATTTAAGAGTATTATATAACAAAACATCGAACACCAATAGAAGGAACATAGAGGGAAGATGTAGTTTATCTTTCATCATTAACTTTCTCTATGATTTTAGACCTTTTTTTAAAATCTCATTTCTCTGGCATTCTCTTTACTGTAAATAAAGTTGTTTAAATCAAATGATCAAATTTTCTCTAATATATATTTTTTTACTTCTAAATTAATATTTTACATAATTCTTTCCCTTGAAATATTTGGAGCTTTAAATTCTCAACAGTTTCAATATTTTGCTCCTGATATTTTTTTTTGCCTAATCCTCCTTTTTTACTTCGTGTTTCAAAATTAAAATTATAATGATGAAAAATTCTGGATTAGTAGACTTGATTTAAGTAAGTTGTATTGCAGTAATTATCTGTGCCTTTATGATTTAAATGACTTTAAAACATCAGCATTGTGAATTAAAACAGGATGTAAGATAAAATAATATTAATAAAATCAAAGATGGGACCCATGAAGGAATTAATATTCTGGCATCTGGTTCTCAGTGAAATCAAGTGAATTATCACTGACACCTCTGAGGAATATAGGCTTATTGAAACTATTTGAGGCTTGGAGACTTTCTAAACCTTCTTCAAAGTTGAATAAAATTTCAAATTATGCTTATAATCTATCTGGTACCAATTAAGTAACCCAATTCCTGTGGAAAAAATGTTTTTGGATTTGCCTGAATAACCACAACAGTAATATAAAATATATAGATATTTTTAGTCTCTATCATTTGCCTATGTGCTTTCTTTTCTCCATGACAGTATGAAGCGAATTTTGTGTTTTTGTTGAAAACTATTTATAACTTCATAGAAAATGCATAAGAAAAATGAAAAGTAGAAAATATGTCTATGAAGATATCACATTAAAAATAGAATAATACTTTTTTCTAGCACAATGGTTTTTAATCCTGATTGCACAAGAGAATGCCTGGGGACTTGTAGACTACTTATCAAAACTCACCCCATACTAATTAAAATTGAATATTTGGGATTGGGGAATCTATACTTTTATAAATTCACTAGACGATTCTAGTGTTTAGCCAATATTGAGAAATACTGCTAAAAACAGAAGCATATTCAACTAAAACTGCATCAATTTACTGGATATTTTATTAAATGCCTACTACATTCTAAATTAGCTAGTCTCTTCTTATCTATTCTTGGTTTTCCAACTATGGTTAAGTAGTTAACTACTCTGTTTTCTAAAACAGAGGTTACAAACTGGTGCGTAATGGACTAAATCTGTCCATAAGATGTATTAAATTTGGTTTATATAGGGTTTAGAAAATTAGAATTATTTACTAACCTTTCAAATAAAAATCCATATTTCTGGCTTCTAAAATAATCTGTCATCAGTTGGTTTGCATTCTCTCATATCAATAATTAACTAGAGTGAAAAAGAGCATGCTCTTTTCAGAAGGGGCATTAGTTTTATTTACCAGTCTCCTTCGCTACCTATTATCTCTTAGATACTGAGGCAGAGTCAGTTTAGATTTATTTCTGGTTCATAATATCATCTAGCCTCTGACCATTTTTGATTTTATAAGTCTTGGGTAAATAACCCTGTGAAGAAAGTAGTGACTAGTTACAGACAAAATAGTGTATTGGATGACCAGGAGAGTATAGAAAATAGGTCATGAAAGTGGAAAAGGAAGGAGACACATGTCTTGAGTTTTACAAATTCTCCATTTCCACACCCTGTCATGTACACTTTCCTTTTAGCTTCCTCTATGTATATATTATGTTCCTGATTTTGGGGTTAGGTTTTCAACATTTCCCCATTGACTATAATATTTTCTATAAATTTCTTATTGAAGTTCCTATCATAATAAATTCAATTCCATGTTTGCTGAGAGTTTTTAAAAATACAAGTTGGCACTGAAATTTCCAAATGCTTTTATTTTTTTAATCTACTAAGACGATTATAAATTTTTTGTTCCAATTACTATGATCTTATGATTTTTTCTTATTTTTTTGAACATGCGCTAAAATTAACTAATTATTAAATGTCTAAGAAGCCTTGATTATTTGGGATAAACTCTCTTTGGTAGTGATATATTATCATTTTTGTATATCATTATATTTAATTTGCTAATATTTTGTTAAGAATTTTTGCAACTATTTACATGATAGAGATTGCTTTAAAACTTTTCCTTTGTCTTCCTCTGTCTGGCTTACTCTATTCACCACAATATCCTCCAGGTCCATCTGTGTTCTTGCAGATGGCAAGATTTAATTCTTTTTATGGCTGAGTAATATTCCATTGTATGTATGTACCACCTATTCTTTATCCATTTATCCATTGATGGGCACTCAGGTTGCCTTCATATCTCAACTATTGTAAATGAGGCTGCAATGAAAATGTGGATTCACATATCTCTTTGAAATAGTGGTTTGGGTTTCTTCCAGTAAATACTCAGAAGTGGGATTACTGGATCTTTCTTTGTCTCTTATTATCACCTTTGTCTGGCATTAGTATTGCTGTACTAGGCTTTTTTTTTTTTTTTTTCATTTTCATGAAATACCTTTTCCATGCTTTTACTTTCAGTCTGCGTGTCTCTTGTAGGCAGCATATATAAGGGTCTTGTTTTCTTATCTATTCATCCACCATTTGTCTTTTGGTTGGAGCATTTAATCCATTTACATTTAAAGTAATTGTTGATAGATATGTAGATGTTGCCATTTTATTATTCATGTTTTTTATCTTCTTTCTCCTCATTTTCTTTCGTTCTCTCTCTCTCTCTCTCCCCTCTCTCTCTCCCTCTCTCTCTCTCTTTCTTTCTCTCCCTCCTCCTCCTCCTTCTCCTCCTCCTTCTTCTTCTTTTTCCTTCTCCTTCCTCCTCTTCATCTTCCTCCTCTTTCTAACATTTCTTGTAGTACTGGCTTGGTGGTGATGAACTCCTTTGGCTTTTTCATATCTGAGAAGCTCTTTATCTGTCCTTCATTTCTAAATAATACCATTGCTGGGTACAGTAATCTTGGTTGTAGGTTCTTGCTTTTCATCACTTTGAATATTTCCTGCCAATCTCTTCTGGCCTGCAAAGCTTCTGTTGAGAAATAGTCTGACAGTTTTATGGGAGCTCCCTTGTAGGTAACTATCTGTCTTGATGCTTTTAAGATTCTCTCTTTGTCTTTAACCTTTGGCATTTTAATGATGATGTGTCATGGTGTGGGCATCTTTAGGTTCTTCTTGTGTGGAACTCTCTGAGCTTCCTGAGATTTTGTCTATTTCTTCCTCCAGGTTGTGTAAGTTTTCAGTCATTTCTTCAAATATGTTTCAATCCCTTGCTCGCTATCTTCTCCTTCTGGTACCTCTATATTGTGGATGTTGGTATGCTTGATGTTGTCACAGAGGTCCCATAAAATATCCTCATTTTTTGGATTCTTTTTGTTGTTTTTGTTGCTGTTCTGATTGAGTGTTTTCTGCTACCTTATGTTTTAAATCACTGATTCAATCCTCTCCTTCTTCTAATCTGTTGATTCTCTCTGATGTATTCTTCATTTCAGTTATTATATTTTTGATTTATGACTGATTATTTTTCATGTTTTCTATCTCCATTTTTATGTTTGTATCTCTTTGTTAAAGTTCTCACTGAGTTCATCTACTCTTTCCCTAAATTCACTGAGCATCTTTATAACCAGTGTTTTGAACTCTGCATCTGGTAGATTGCTTGTCTCCATTTTGTTTAGCTCATTTTCTGGAGCTTTGTTCTGTTCTTTCATATGGGACATATTTCTTTGTCTCCCCATTCTGACTGCCTCCTTGTGTTTGTTTCTATGTATCAGGTAGAGCTATTTTGTCTTCCAGTCTTTAAAGAGTGGCTTTACATAGTAGATGTCCTGTGAAGCCCAGTGACATAGTCTTCCCTGATCACCAGAGCCAGGTGCTCAAGGTGTGTTTCTTGTGTGAGTTGTGTGTAACCTCCTATTGCAGTTGAGCTTTGGTTGCTAATTGCACATCAGTGAGAGGGATTGACCCTGGACTGATTGGTTGTGAGAACTGGCCAGTGAGGGGCTGCATATATTGAGCAGAGTTTGTTTTAGCATGGCTCTGATGCTTGCCTAATCTGCCCTTTGGGTGTGTCATCTTCTCTTCTATTAGATAATATAGGTATAAATTTGAGAAATTTATTTATTCCATCCAAATTATTTAAGTTATAAACACAATGATGTTTGTAATATCTTATCTTTCTGATGGGTAAGGAATTTATAATTGCATTTATTTTTTTAATTCCTGAAATACAGGATACTCATCTTTTTTTATTCTTGATAAGTCATAATAAGTTATCTGTTTTATTTGTTGTAGCTGCCAGACCCCAATAGACACACGGACCACTAGAAATCAGTGACTTATAGGAAACACACTCTTTATTCAGCCAGCTGGGTCTACCAGGAGTATGCAGACCCCAAATCAAGCAGCCCCGAAATGTAGAGGTACAAGGTTTTTAAGCCCTAAACCACTGTTCTTCATCCTGTTTGAACACACAAGTCTATTTTTTTTTTCTTTTTACTAACTGTCAACCCACAGGTCAGTTGTGAAAGCGGGGGTACAGAAGCAGAAAGCTTATCATTAGAGAGTTATGTTCCCATGGACAATAGCCAAGCAGTAAATTTTCAGCCAGCACAATTAATCTTTACAATGAATTAACTGGTGCATTTGTAGATATACTCTATTTCATTCTTCTTTCTTATTTTTCTACTCTTATCTGTAATATTTCTTTTCTGACATATTTTTTGTTTGTTTCGCTCTCATTTTTCTGGTTTCTTGAGATGGAAATTTACATCATAATGTATTTATTTTATTTTTTAATTTCTGATTTATATGTTTTGGAGTGATGTGATTGTATTAAAAGATAAATTTCAACACTTTTTCACTGGAATGATATTGTTACCGAAGAGTGGGGTCCTCTCCCGGTGCATTGTCCATGTTCTTGATGTCTTGAACAAAGAATTGAGCAAGACACTGAAATACAGTAGAAAAGAAAAGTTTTATAGAAAGGAAAGTAAACTTCCAGAAGTGGAAGCGGGCCTGTGCAAGAGAAGTGTGCTCAGAAGGCCCGGTAACAAAGCCTTCAGGGTTTTTATCCCTTTTTGCTGTGGGTGGTTACTTCTTTGATTGACAACTAAGATAGACAGAACTCAGTGACTCATCATTTTTCCCTCTGCGCATGTTTGTTTCCAGAAATCAGTCTGTTATAATGATATCAATGAACTTCCGGGTATATGTATCATATTATAATGATGGTATAATGAGGTTCAGGTGATTTGAAGGTTGTTGGGGTCTTCATTGTGCAGGTGCGAGTGACTGGCTTAAACTGGTACCTGAATCTCTGCCTACTCGTTTCTTTGTGTGAGTTAAAAAAATGCCTTCTCGCTTGCTTAATTGTGGGTGGATTAGGGTGGACCCCTTCTAGGACAGGATGACCTCAGCGTCTTTGCAGGCAAAACCAAAACCTCCTAACTTTCCTACCTATCTCTTTTCTAAGAGCCAAGAAACCTCTTATTAGTATGGATGTTGAGGGACCGGAGGTCTCTTCTTCCTTATCTGCTTCCTGCTGAGAATGGCCATAGTCCCTGCCTACAGGGATTTCATGGAGCTCTTTCCCTTTCTGTCTCAGTCAGGATGGGATCTTGGGTTTCCTACTGAAGTGCCACCTCAGTCCCTAGACAAGGAAAAGAAGATACAAACTCGTTGTTTAAATCAAACATCTATTGATTTCTATTACTGATTTGCCTATTAAGTGAGTAAAGGGAAACAGGCTTGGCTAATACGTTTCTTAAAGAGTAAAAAGAAAGACCTTTGGCTTAAAGTTCCCTTCCTCCCTCAGACTCTAAGGGCCCTGCCTGGCTTAACACCATTTCTGCTTAACAATGAGCTGATGACCCTTATCAATAGCCAGAGGATCTGAGTCACCAGGGCAATTATCAGGATTTGAGGGAGGGAGCTTTTTTTCCAAAGAAAGGAGGGAATAAAACTTAATTAAGTTTACTAAAAAGATTAACTCTGCAAGAGATGTCCCATTTCATTTCCAGTTAAAAGACTGAGAATTTTACAAGCGATACCCCTTCTCAATACTTTATCATCTCTAATATTGTTTCTTAATAATAAGTATTTTCACTGGGTTAAGAATTCTATTATGACAGCTATTTTCTTTCAACTCTTTAAATATGATGATTTTATTTTTTGCTTTCTGCCTTCTTTCTTTTCTATTGAGAAGTTGTCCCTCAGGCTTATTCTTGTTATTTTGATAGTATTTTGTATTTTATATGTTTGCTCTTTGTGCTTTTACATTTCTTTTTGTCTCTCGTTTTCAAAGTTTTAGTGTGATTTGCCTAAGTATGATTGATTATCTTTTTATTTTTCTTGGATTTTACTGAACTTCTTGAATTTATAGGATTATAACTTTCATTTGTTTTTGACCATTAACTGGCTATTATCTTTTTGACTATTGCTTCTGTCACATTCTTTCCTTTTTTCTAGCATTTTAATTATATATATGTTATTGCATGTTCCACTTAGCTATTACATTCTGAAAAGTTCCTTCCCCCATTATTGTTCTTTCTGGGTATTTAAAAAAAATTTTTTTTTGTGTTTAAGTTAATTAATCTTGTGCTGTGCTGTCCAATCCGGTATGAAACTCATATGCTGAGTTGCTAACTACAGATAATATGTTTCAGTTCTAGAATGTCCTCTTGACCTTTACTTTCATATTCAAAATCTGTTAATAAATATCACATGTTTTCACATATATGCAGAATCTAAGAAACAAAAAAACAAACTAATAAAAAACAGACTCACAAATATAGAGGAAAATCTGGTAATGGCCAGAGAGGAAGGGGTTTGAGGGACTGGAAGAATGGGGTGTAGGGTTAAAGAGGTACTAATTAGTAGTCAATAGTTGGTCACAGGGATGGGGAGAATGGCATAGGGAATGCAGTTAACATTAATGTAATGGCAAAGTGTACAGCCAGAGGAGAGAAATAGTAATCAGGGGTATCATTTATAAACCATATAAATGTCTAACCAAAGTACTGTATACTTGAAGCTAATAATAAAATTTTAAAATTCTCTTTTGAAATGCTCTTTTTATCTATCTTGTCAATCATTTAAATAACTTTTATTTTACATGTTAAGTATTGTTATTTAAATTACTTTTCTCCTAACTCCAGTATCTGAATCATGTGAACATCTGAATCTCTTGTTTGCCTTATCCTTAATTAGCTGGACTATTTTTTCTGGCTGTTTGTATTTCTATCCTTTTTTTCATATGCTGGATATTATGTGTCATAACTATAGAAGCTACAGTTAATTTTGTTTTCACTAGAGAGGATTCTCCCCTTGTTCCATTAGATTGATAAAATGTGCTATTGATTATGTCAATCTAAAATTGAGTTGGTTGAGGCTAGGTTTCAGTTTGTAAGATTCAGTCAGTCTGCCTCTTGTTTTTCCTGGTCATAGGCATGGCCTGTCTGTGCCTCTAGTTGGGACTTTGGTGATCTCTATCTCCTGGGTCTTTTAGAGATTCTAGTTCTTCCATTTCCATTTACATATTTTAGCTTATTTTCTGAGCCTCCTAACTCTGATTGCTTCAAAATCTGGCAAATGCCTTGAGGAAGAGAGTGGCATTGTACTTGAGGAAAGTATTTGTTACCTAAGCCCAGAAAAATTGGGAAGATTCTTTTTTTGCCTCTTACAAACTTTCTGCCTAGCTTCTCAGTTTCCTTCACTGAACCAAAATTAAGTAAATGTCTCCTGTTTGAAAACTGGTCACGTGTTCCAGTTTCCTTAATTGTTCGACTTGTCATCTGAGCCAGCTGCAAACAACCATTGAAAGCTTTGCTGATTTTTCTTTACCCCAGCAAGGACACTCTGCCTGGGGAAGTTTGAAATCTGGGAAATTCTAATACATTGCTAACACAGAGAATGTGCATTTGCCCCCTAGAGAAGTAATAGCTGGAAATCATCAAGTCATCTTAGAATGCTTCTCTCCTTATTTAGATTTTTAGTTCATTTACTCATCCTTGTTTCCAAATCTCTCTGATTCTTTAAAATATGATTTTTTTTGTAATTTATTAGGCTTTTTCTAGTTGTTGCAGTAGGAATATTGACCTGCCATTGTAAACATCTTATTCAGAAGTAGAAGTCAAATCATGGCTTTTTATTTCTTTCATGTTCCCAATAATAGAGTTTAAATATTATCCATTTAAAACAAGTTTTGTACATGATAATCTTTTTTTTAATCATCTTGTTTTTCCAGTAAGCATTCTTTTTTTGTGTGTAATCTATTTCCTATATGAATGTTTTGGAATAAAAAGACGAATTTTCTATTAAAAATTATTTAATCTTGAAGAGTACACATAGTTGTCTCATAGAGCAATTATGTTTTGTGCTTTCCTTCTTTTTAAGTAAGCAACAAAAACCCAGATACATTTTGTTAATCTATGTAAATAAACATTTTCAAAAACCAAAAGAACCTAAGGTATGTGAAGTTTAGTTCCTCCTTGAAATTTCTTTTCTTAAATCTAGATATAAAACTGAACTAAATTGTGAATATTTTTGTTTTATCTATTGTTTAATTTTTAGTATGTATTTATGGTAAGGCTGCTTTGCTAGGAATTTAGAGACAGTGCAAATGCACACAGGGATACATTCTCTATAGCAGAAAGATTCCTTAACATTTGGCTTAACTGCTTTTACTCTGCTATTAATATCAGAAAAAAAAGGCCAATATCAGTCCTTTCTGAAAATGAACCTGATTTTTTAATCAAACTTGGAATTCCATAGTTGAGTACAACAGATATTTTCTTTAAGCATAATCCATTTCTTGGAAGCAATACAAAGTCAAGATGGAGTGAGAGATCACAGAGTAGTCTCACTCATTTCTTAAATACCTCGTTGGACCTCTTTCTAGATTGTGATTATATGGGCGTATTTATCCTAACCTGTTAAGATATCACTCCTTTGGAATTTTTGTTCTCTTCACCTCCCTTCTCTGTGGATGCCATCATGCCCCTCTGTTCTAACAACTTCCTCAAATCCTTCCTTAATTCTCCTTTTCCCTTTGTTAAGGTTTCTAACATTTTAGTTACATCTCATTTTACTCTGGAAATGGCTAGAAAAGCTTCAGATACTATGATGAAGACAAGGATAAATAAAAGCTGTTTTTACAGGTTCATCTTCAAGGTCAGGAATTGTTTCAGTTATTTATTGCTGTGTAAAATATTACCACAAAAATTAGGGTCTTAAAATACCAATTTGTATTATATTTCACATTTCTGTGTGTTTATTGGGTTTAGCTGGGTGATTCTTGTTTGAAGTATTTTATTCAGTTGCAGTGAAATGTTAACTTGGGCTGGAATCATCTGAAGGTGAATCTGGACTGCATTTACAGATAGCTCCTTCATTCACATGACTAACATCTTAGTACAGATATGTAGAAGAGGTTAGAATTGGCTGGGCATCTCATTTTCTCTCCACATGACTTCTTTGCTTGGTTTGCTTGGCCTTTGTTTCTGCATAGAGATGTCAAGGTAGTCAGAGTTGTTACATGGTGGCTGACTTCTCCCAGGGAAAAGTCAAAAGACCAAGACAGAAGCTACAAGTTTTATTATGACCTAAACTCAGAGGTTATTCACTATTATTTCTGTTATGTTTTACACGACCAGCTGAGTTTCAGTGGTAAAGGATTATACAAGCTTTTAAATATCAGGTGTCACATTTTAAGTTTTCATAGGGAGGCTATTTTTGAAGAATAGCTGCTACAAAGTGTCTGATAGGATACTACTTAGCATAAATCCTCAATGTTTTTTTATAATATTTGTATTTTTCTTCATTTTTGGTTACATTATGAAAATCTCATTTTTGTTATCTTAACTAGGTATTTACTAGAGCCCAGATTGGGTGTAGATATATTTCTCAGGAAGTGATTTTGGGGCAGAGAGTAGAGAGACAAAAATGTTCAGTCACATTTAGAGCTGATCTAATTTGTCACACATAGAGGTTGTTAGCGAATAGATTTTTGTCTTAGTAGATTAGTTGCTTGTAGAATGATAAGACCAAGAAGAAATTTCTATTGCTATCCCAAACTTGTCTGCCATTCATTCATTACTAATCACTCTGTTATCCTTGGGATTAAACTCAACTTCACTGGACTTTAGTTACCATATATTAAATGATATAGATATTGTAAGATCCTTACCAATTTCTGAGTTCAGGTTACCAGTGCCCTCTGCACAAACATATTTAGCTTGATTTTTAAGTTATTAACTTGACCTTTCCTATGGAAAGACAATTTATATTAGACATAAATGACAAAAAATAAATACTGTAGTGTTAAAAATCTGGACAGGTAAAATCTAACAGAAAAAATGTTTTGAGGATAATTAGGAATATCTACTACACATGCATTTACCTCATATAGATCACATATAGAAAATATAAAGAATACTTTGAAAATTTTTTAGGATTTTTTAAGTCAAATTACATAACAGAAAAAAGTCATGTGATGCTGATAAACAGGCTTTACAGCAGTGGCCCCCAACATTTTTGGCACCAGGGACTGGTGCTCCTATGAGAATCTAATGCCTGATGATCTCAGGTGGAGATGAAGTGGTAATGCTAGTTCTGGGGAGCAGCTGCAAATACTGACGAAGCTTTGCTTGCTTGCCTCTACTCCTGCTGTGTGGCCTAGTTCCTGGGGGTTGGGGACCCCTGCTCTACAGAAAAATGGAAAAAAAATGTGTTTTTTACATCAAAAGAGTTATTAACAGTAGGGGCATACTTTTTCAAGATAGTCATGGGTATGAAAGTACCAGTCACTTTTTTAGGGCTTTTAACTTTGTACTTTCCTTTCAAATTGGACCGCAGTCTCTAAGAAGCCTTGCTAAAAACTACATTTAAGTCACACTGTATTTCTAAAGGAAACACATAACCATATTATAAGTCTAATTTGATACTTATTTAAAAGCCTGATGTCCTTTATGAGCAAATTCAAATAAAATATGACTTCAGTCTTTAAAAATTAAGTTTATTATTTCAATTTGCATGGATTTACAAAACAATGTGTTGCCTAAAAGTTAGCTGATCCATCACCAAGTGCTCACCTGCATACATTATAAAGTTGACAGTAAAATTTTGGATATGAAGGAATCAATGTTTTCTTAAGTTTACATTTCAAAATGATGAAAAGTCACTTTTGTGCCAAGATCCTTTGAGGCTAGACATCGTCATAAAATGATTTTTTCAGTTGTTTTTCATCATTTATAAGTTTTCTTTTATTTACCTTAATTTGCAGTTTGAAAAATATCCAGGAAAAACAGTTCTAGGTAAGTTAAACAAAGAGAACTTTGTTTAAAATAGGGAAATTTCAGAATGAAGAAACAGGGGATAATAATAGTAAACACACATCTGCAATTTAGGCTTTCAACTCATTTCTCTTTTTTCAAGAACAAGTTCCTGTGATTACTGTTTGTAGGTGTCAGAAAAACAACTATTACAAAAAACACTTGAAACTTTGATTTGAATTTTTTGAATATTTCTTTCTTGGAAGAAGGTTTATTTCTTTTTCACAAATTATTTTGGATTGTTTTAGGCAGAATTCCCATGGCCAATATTTTCATGTTTTTTTTTTTTTAATTTGTCATTTTTAAGTTCATTTTTTTATAAGAAGAGAATAATCATGAATTATTTTTTCTAGGGCATTTACTAAGTAGGCTACAACTCTTTAATTAGAAATTGTGGTCAGTAATATGCTAGGAAAGTACCCCCATTCTTATAAAATAAATCAAACTTTTTGCCTTTTAAAACATATTTAAAATAAAATTTCCAAAATAATGTCATTATAAAATGAACAAATTTAAAGCTATTTTAATGTTAGACAAAGCAATGACAGATGTGTATGTTCTACTTGCAAACTGTTGGCTCTTTTTAATAGAAAATATGGAGACATAACCAGAATTCCACCTCTGCAATGCTTGCCAAAAATTTGGGATCTTTACAACATTGATGTATATTTCAAGTTAATTACTTTTAAGGGAAATTAATTGAGCATTTTGCTTTGGCTACTCTGTTCTAGGTACTAGACTGTTCAAGGCAGTCAGCAACTAGGATGTATGAGAAAGGAGTAGTAGCAGAGGAGAAAATTTTTAAGATAAGGCTAAAAATAGTTTTTGTAGTAGATTGTGACTGTTATAGAGCAAGTTTCCCAGTGAGCCCTGACACAGAAGCCAGATAGCCGAATCAAAAAAAAAAAAAAAAACTTTATTACAGATTCGAATCCGGGCCCAAACCTCCACTGTCGCAGCAGTGATAGAGGCAAGAGCCCCGAACCTAGTTTCTGTTACCCTTATATACCCCCTTATCCTCCTCGGTTACCCCCCCTTCCCGATTACCCACAGGTCCCCCCTTCCCGATTTCTCACAGGTCTCCCCTCCCCAATTCCCACAGGTACAAAGGCTGTTTGTCTAAGCGGAAGTTTTTCAGGGCCTGGCTGCCTTTGCAATCTATCTATTTGACAGCGTTAAGCAGGATGCAGTTAACCTGTTCTGGGAACTGGCCTATGCAGCTGGGTCTCAGGTCTATATGCTCTATAAATGCTTCTACTTTATTGTTTGCACTGAAAATTGATTATTACAGTGACATCATAATAAAAATTTTGGACTTCATCTTGAAAATAACAATTTTTAAAGTGACATGATTGGATATATGTTTCAAAAAGATAATTCCGTCTTCATTAAGAAAGGCAGATTGTAGGAAATATGTGACTGAGAGACTACTTCTTTGGAGATTGCTGTAAGAGATGATGAAAGATCATCTCAGGGAAGGTATAGTAGTAGTGGAGAGATGAAATAGATAGAACTAATCTGAAGTAGAAAGCAGAAGGAGAGGAAGGATTTTTGGGTGACAGCAATCTTTACTTCTGGCTTAATATTATCAGTTACTAAATAAGTGTCATTTCTGTTCCAAGAACTGTTTTTCATGTTGCTGAACATATAGTTAAGGACAAAAAAAGTCCTTAAAAGGAGCTTATAGTCACAGAGGAAACTTATTCATTCAAATTGTTTTGTAAAGAAAAATAGTGTACAGTCACTTCCTACTTTTTCTTTGGTACCTTTTTCCATTTATATTTACACATATGTTAAAGACATATTTCTTTTCTAGGATCGTTTCCAACCTCACAGTTCATGCTTGATCTGATTATTCCTATAAACAATAAAAACATTGTCAACAGTTTTGTTTCATTATACATGCTCTTTAGCCTAAAAGTCTTCTTTCTCTGAACTATTTGAACTATTTTTCTCAATTTCACAAAATTCCCAACTGGCTTGCCATCAATCTTTGCATCAAATTTAATTTAGATCAAATTTAAATCAAATTTAATTTAATTTAGGATCAGAGGAGAAATGGGTTTGTTCCCTTTATTTTACAAATGTGAAAACTGAGAACTTGGAGAGGGAAAGTGATTTGCTTGTCTCTAATGATAAATCCTGAGAACAGGATCTAAATTTTATATTGCAGCCATTGCAATTTCATAGCTTATTGTTCACTTACAAATTATTCATATACTGTTTCTTGTCTTTGTTTCCCATTTATTTCCATTTTAACAACACTTCAGCACATTGTTTTTCTATTTGCATGTCTCTTCAACTTGGAAGAGACATCCACTAAGTCACTTTTTATTAACTTTTTTCTCTCTTTTACAAATATTTCACTCTCTTTCGGTAATGATGGTAATAATATTAACATCTATACTTATTAAACACTTTTTACGTCCTGGACACTGTTTTAAGCCATTTACATGGATTGTCACTCAACAAATATACAAAAATCTTATGAGACATGTGTTATAGTCCAAATGTTTGTGTCCCTCCAAATTCATGTGGCAAAATCCTACCTCCAAATGTCGTAATATTAAGAGGTAGGGCCTTTTGGAGATGATTAAAATTAGATAAGGTCATATGGATAGAGCCCTCATGAATGGATTTGCACCCTTATAAGAGCCATGAGAGAGCTTGCTCCCCTCTCTGCTCTCTTCCCTGTGACACCCCAAGGACAAGATGCAGGTCTACAGCACAGAAGAGGGCTCTCATCAGAAATATACCATCTGACACCTAGTTTTAAACTTCCAGCTTCCCGCATAGTAGTTCAAGTTATGACATATGTATATTTACAATCCTCATTTTATATTTAGGATTAAATGACCGGTTAAATCACTTGTCCAAGTAAAACAGCAAAAATGCAGCAAAGACAGGATTTAATCACAGTTAGTCTGAATTCCTAAAAATTTTTCCTACTTACTGATTTGTTAAGTCTACCTTCAGAGTAAAAGTGGGTTATTACAATTACCTCTTGTTCCACTGGCATTAAAAAATAAAATAAAAATCAATGGAAAAAATATTTAAAATCTTTTTTTAATAGTTCTAGGCTCTCTCTAGGAGATTTTATTTCTTCTTTTTTGATTTTTTTTTCAATTACAGTTGGCATACTATATTATATTAGTTTCAGGTTTACAACATAGTGATTAGACATTTATGTAATTTCTACTAAGCAAAATATATTTTAGATATACTCCAATTTTATATTTAAATATAAATATATATTAAAATAAATATATTTCTGGAAACTATCATAGAATACATACCTGACTGAACAATATCCAGATTTCATAATTCCAAATATTAATTATAACACTCAGATGAGTGCTAAGTAATATAAACAAACATTAAGTGGTATTCTGATTGGTCATGATATATTGGTTTTGAGATACTTACAATGAAATATAGGGAATAAATGTTATTTATTTCCCAAAACTCCTTATTTGGCTTATTGCAGACTACAGTACCACTTTTCCTTTACAATTCACTGCTATTCTCTACCTTAATTTTTCTCTATTCAGTTAGCTCTAAGGCTCTCCAAAATGACCGTTAAATTTTGTTTTGGTTTGTGTATTTACTTCTACTTTTTATCTGTTTCATCATGCATATCATTCTCCATGTTTAACAATTTCACAATAGCAAACAGCATCTTCTATAAAAACAAATACATTTCTCATCTTTATTTTGCCAGCTAAAGCCATTGCTCTTTATTGGTGTCACTACAAATCTTATAAATCATTTCTTTTTGGGAAAATAAGATTATTCAGAAGAGGTCACATGAAGTTTCAAGGATTCTTCATGCTTATTTCAAGTGGGAAACTTGAGGCCAAGACACTGATACAGATTTAGTTATAGTGCCCTTAACCCTTTAATTCAACTCAAAAGTCTGAAATTGATTGTTATAAACTTGAAAGAATATGCTTGATATTGCTATGTTAATTTGGATGGATTCTACTGATAAAAATACCCTAGGATGTCTATTAAATTTCAAAATAATTTTCTTAAAGCAATTTATTCAATCTGACCTCTAGGAGCTTAAACAGGAAGTCAAATGGGTATTCATTTTAACAAACTAAGTGTTGTGGGATTTTGCCAAGAATAACTTATTTATGTCCAGCTACAAAGCCCTGGACGCCTATGTTTGAAATCTCCTCAACAATGTGTCTTATTTCTCATTCTTTGTAGTATAAAAAAGTCACTACAAAGAATGTTGCTAGCTTTCTATCTTTCTGGGATGGCTTTGGTTAGGAATGGTATTGTATATATGTCCAGTAAGGAGACAGTAAGTACTGGATTCTCATAACTCCTTTCAAAAACATGATTTTTAAGATGAATTTTTCTCTAATATTTTATATTTATTAAAAAGCATGAAATTTGACCTCAATTTCATAGTTAATGACAGTTTAGACAATTAGGGATTGTCCCAGTACTATTTTTTATAATGTATTGATTTTCTTTTGTAAATCTAGTTCCCATCTTAATACTAACTAAATAAAGCTGATAGTAAGGTATTGAATTAAATTTCAATGTGTCACTTCTTATGTAGTAACTTAAAATATCTCAATATTTATTTCTATTTTATAGATTCCAATAAAATACTGATCCGTACAGATGCTCCTTCCACGTGGCATTTCTAAACCTTAGAAATGCAGAAATAAACACTTATGCATGCATTATCAAGATAGAATTTCTCAAAGGACAAGCAAGGCAATTTATGTATCCCCCCCCAACCATGTTCTAGTAGATAAAAAATAAAATTTTACTGATACAATTTTTTTTACTGATAGAAAATTATATCAGATGTGAGGTAAGAAAAGTCAAATTAGTATAGTGTAATAGCTAAAAATATATTCTTTAGCATTAGAAGGAGCTGAATTCAAATTCAGATTTTGCTACTAACTGTACGACTTCAAACAATATACTAAGCCTTTTTGAGCCTCACTGTTTTTATTTGTAAAGTTGTTCTGATGACTAAATGAGAAGTTTTATAAAGTTGTATAAAGTGTTTGAAAAATAGCAATTATCAAAACACTGTAAATATGAAACTTCTTTACTACCTAAATTATCAGCCGACCCTAGAAACCAAAATTTATGATATCTTTTCAAATATAATCCCCCAATCCTGTTATTTTTAACCATATGTTGATGAAGGCTGAAATGTTTTACATTTCTTACCAGATTTCAGAGACAGCAAAGGGAGAAAAATAAGTTTAAGGGTATTGTAAATTAACTTGTAGTTAACCGTTATCTTAAAACAGTGAGTTCAAAAGCTTTTAACTTATTGCCAAAGTCAGTAATGAAACATTTAGATACTTTTTATTTTTCCCTATTGATATACTAGGAAACACAGAAATAGCAATCTGATATGCTTATATAACAATCAACAAATCTATGTGGAAGTGCACTTAGCTGGTAACATTTCACAATTAAGAACCTTATATAGACCACACAACTATTCACATTGTACATGTATTATGGGAAAACATGCTATGCATAAACTAGAGACTCAAATGACACTTTACAGAATTGTCTGACAGACTTTCTTTTATTTTTAAACTAAGAGACCAGTTTCAACTTATTCTGGTTTCAGATATAGAACTGAGATACAGAGACTGTAACCTGGGTTTATTTTGGCTTAGCTGAGACTAGAACACAGTCAGTGTCCCCTCTATTACATAATACTATCTCCTTAATCTTATAACATCAACACTTTTGAAGAATACTTGTCAGGTATTTGGGAATGTCACCCAGTTTAGGATTGCCTGATATTTTCTCATGATTAGAATGGGGGAATTGATTTTTTTTGGAATGATATCACAGATATGAACTAGCCTTATCATACCACAGGGGCATTAATATCCACATGACTTATTGGTACATGTTAAACTTGTTAGACTTGATTGAGTGGCATTTTCCAGGTTTCTCCACTGAAAGGTTACTATTTGCCCTTGTCCATTCTCTATTTTCTGGAAGTGAGTCACTAGGTCCAGGCCACACTCAAAAAGGGGAGAATTAAGCTCCACCTCCTGGCAGAAGAAGTATCAAATACTTTGTAGATATTAGTTGAAAAACACCACAGTGATTAATGTTTGGGAAGACAATTTGAGGCTATTCAGGTATTCTCTTTCTTTTTAATGTTTCTTCCACATGTTTTAGCCATTATAAGTGGATCTTCCCTGCAACAGTTATTACTGCTATGTTCCACTCATGATTTTCTATTCCCATCATTCTTTCTAACTTTATCATATGGAATTCTTCTGTAAAAAAGATCTGTCCTTTCTTCCCATTTATTATTTGTTTATTTAGTCATTTATTAGCATTGAATTACTGATGTTTATTTTAGTCTTTAAACTATAATCCAAAACTATAATTATTAATTTTGATGCTCAAATTGTTCCAGATTTAGTCATTGAGACTGTTCTTTCAGTTTGACTGCTGTGTCCTTTTACATAACGGTCTTCTCTCTTTCTTCCCCTCTTTCTCTCAGATGTTCTTATTTTTTTGAAACTACAAGATCCTTCAAGCTCATTTTGTAGTTTCCCTGCCTCAGCTCTCGAATCATCTATTTCTCTCAGAAGCCCTGGTTCACTTTATTAAAGAATGATATTTATATATGTGATATTTATATATGGAACTAGGTGTGCCTATTTCTACTGGGGTGTCACTGCTTATAGGCCCTGTCTGTGGGCTGGGCCAGGAGGTATATGGATGCATACTAACCCATACATGCACACATATGTCTATACTAATTTCTGTATTATATATCAATATCTATATTGAAGAAAATATATTATATCCAGGCTAATTATGTATCACAGAGTTCATTCTAGCCTACCTCCTTTGTTTATCCAGTAAACAAACTGCTTGATAAGTATTCTTATGTTAGTTCCTTTTCCCCCATCCTCTTCAATGAGGTAATGTCATAAATTTATAGTACAGTTGAATTCATTTGTCCATGATTTTTAAAAATTTGCATACAGTAAAATTTCCATTTTGGAGTATGTATTTCTATGAGTTTTGACAAATGCTTAGAGTCATATATTCATCACCACAGTACCACACAGAACAGCTTCGTCATCCTAAAATTTCCCTGTACATCCTCTTCGAAGTCAAGTATTCTTCCTTCCCATAAACTTTAGCAATCAAAGATCTTTATACCATTCCTATAGTTTTAACTTTTCCAGAATGCTGTATAAATGGAATCATACAATATGTAGCTTTTGTATCATGCTTCTTCATTTAGAAAACTGCGTATAATATCCAATGTTACTTTCATATGAATCAATTGTTTTTGTTTTTTGCTGAGTAGAATTTCATTGTATTGATATATAGTTGTTTGTTTATCCATTTGCCTATTGAAGAATTAATTGATTCTTTTCATTTGGGTATATTATAAATGACAATGCTGCAAATATTTTCTTATTAGCTTTTGTGTGAACATGTTTTTTAACTTTAATGATATATTTTATTTACTCTAACATTAAAATTAAAATTATCATCATTTCAATTTGTTATCCACACAAAAACTATTAGTGATATATTTTACACTCTAATTTTGTATCACATCTGTGAAACCTGGTCTGTGTTTTATACTTCCAGCATATCTCAGTTTATATTTCTCTAATTAACTTTATTTATTCTTTTAATATTTTAAAAATATTCAATTATACTGAATATACAATATTATTTGTTTCATGTGTACAACATGGTGATTAGACATTTATATAACATATGAAGTGATCACCTAGATAAATTAGTACCCATCTGACATCATACATTGTTATTACAATATTATTGACTATATTTCTTATACTGTACTTTACATTTCCATGGCTAACTTGTAATTACCAATTATACTTCTTAATTCCTTTCCCTTTTCTATGCTACTTCCCAAACCCCTTCCAATATGAGAACCATTAAAATATTCTCTGTATCTAGGAGTCTGTTTCTGTTTTGTTTGTTATTTTGTTTTTCAGATTCTAAATATAACTGAAATTATATAGCATTTTTCTTTCTCCATCTAACTTATTCCACTCAGCACAATACCCTCTATGTCCATCCATGTTGTTGTAGATGGCAAAATTTTATTTTTTTTATATGGCTGAATAACATTTTATTGTATGTATGTATCATATCTTCTTTACCTATTCATCCATTGATGGGCACCCAGCTTTTCTCCATACCTTGGCTATGGTAAACAATGCTCCAAAGAACATATAGATTTACATAGCCCTTCAAAGTAGTGTTTTGGGTTTGTTCGAATAAATACTCAAGTGAGATTGCTTGGTCCTCTTTTGACTTTTGTTGTAGCATTTGTTTTAAAGTCTATTTTGTCCAGTATAAAATTGCTACCTCAGCTTTTTGTTTGGTTGTTTTTATTTTCATGAAAATCTTTTTCCATCCCTTTACTTCCAGTCTCTGTGTGTTTTTCAATCTGGAATGAACCTCTTGAAGGCAGCATGTATGAGGTCCTTGTTCTTTTATCCATTCAGCCACCCTATCTTTTCATTGGAGCATTAAATCCACTTATATTGAAAGTAATTGCTGATAGATATGTAGTTATTGCAATTTTATTATTTATATTTTGAATTTTTTTTCTTCTTAAATAAGTTCCCCTAACATTTCTTGTAATACTGGTTTGAGGATGATTAACTCCTTTAGCTTTTTCTTGTGTGCAAATCACTTTATCTTTCCTTTGATTCTGAATGATAGCCTTGCTGGTAGAGTAATCTTGGTTGTAGGTCCTTGCTTTTCATCACTTTGAATATTTCATTCCAATCTCTTCCAATTTGCAACATTTCTGTTGAAAAATCAGCTGACAGTCTTTTGGGAGCTCCCTTGTAAGTAACTAATTGCTCTTCTCTTGCTTCTTTTTAAAAATTCTTTCTTTGTTTTTAACATTTGGCATTTAAATTATGATGTATTTTGGTGGAGGCCTCTTTGGCTTCATCTTGTTTGGGATTCTCTGCACTTCCTGGGGTTGTATGTCTATTTCCTTCACAAGGTTAGGAAAGATTTCAGTCATTATTTCTTCGAATATGTTTTCAATCTCTTGCTCTCTGTCTTCTCCTCTAGTAACACTATGATGTGAATGTTGGTACACTTGATGTTCTCCCAGAGGTCCCTTAAACTATCCTCATTTTTTTGGATTCTTTTTCTCTTGTTGCTGTTCTAATTAGGAGTTTTCTGCTACATTATTTTCTAAATTATTGATTCAATCCTCTGCTTCATCTAATCAACTGTTGATTACTTCTAATGTATTTTTCATTTTAGTTACTGTATTCTGCATTTCTTACTGGTCCTTTTATATTTTCTATCTCCATATTTATGTTTGTTTCTCTTTGTTAAAGTTTTCACTGTGTTCATCTACTCTTTCCCTAAGTCCATTGAGCATCCTTATGATCAATGTTTTGAACTCTGTATCCTTTTGGTTGCTTGCATTCATTTCATTTAGTTTTTTTCCCCCAAGTTTTCTCATGTTCTTTCATTTGGGACATTTTTTTGTTTGATTTGTTTTCTCATTTCTGATGCCTATCTGTGTTTTCTTCTATGTATTATTGGTTGTGTCTCCCAGTCTTAGCTGGATTGTCTTATACAGTAGTTGTCCTTCATGGCCCACTGTTGCAGTCTTCACTGATTTCCTGAGCTGAGAGCTCCAGGTGTGGTTGTGTATGCTTTCTTGTTGTAGTTAACACTTAGTTACTGATTGCACATCAATGGGAGAGATTGACCCTCAGACTGATTTGTTGTGAGGACTGGCTGTTAACTACAGTGGAGGAGCTGTTGTGCAGGGGTTGATCCTATGGAGAAGGATTCACTTTAGCAGGCAGGGCTCTGGTGCCTGCCTAATCTGTCCTTAGGTGTGTTGTCCTCGGATGTGGATCTAGGTGATGCTCTGGTTCAGTTTGAATCCTGTGAGGGGCCCTAATCCAGGCCAAGTTCAGCCGCAGCCTGTGCCACCAAGCAATCTGCAGATAGACACCACCTGCACTGTGCTTAGAGGTGCCTCAAGAGCTTAAGCTACAAAGCAAGGCTGGCTGCTACTAGTGCCAGACTTGAGGCTGCTCAGCAAGTGGTATGGAGCATGCTGAGGCCAGAGTTGTTTGTTTAGGTTTTGCAAACCCTGGAGAGATTTTAGGAAAGTCTATAACATCAGTCAAGAAAATCCTTTTGTATGGAAAAGCCACTGGAAACAGTTTGAATTGGGTGGGATGGGTTCTCAGAAAATCACCAGGGTGGAGCGACCAGTGTTAGCTAGGTTGATGAGACACAGATATGGTAGCCATCTATTTCTGCATACTGGGAGCGGGGAGGGCTCAAAAAAGAAACAATAAATTTTGCCAGCACTTCTGTCTGTGAGAAAGCTGTTCCTCTAACCCTCACCCTGAAGCCAGACAATTCAGTTCCTCCTCATATGTCCCTGGTGCATTTTAAGCTGCTGCTCCAGT
>CM053505.1:49668033-49678033 GCA_028627145.1 Eidolon dupreanum | reverse complement strand
TGGAACAGATTCCATGTATACTTGAGAAGAAAGTATATTTTGTTGCTTTTGGAAAAAACACTCTGAAAATGTCAATTAAATCTAACTGGTCAAGAGCATCATTTAATGCTGCTGTTTCTTTTTTTGATTTTCTGACTGGAAAATCTCTGCATTGGTGTCAATGGGGTGTTAAAGCCTCCTACTATGAATGTATTACCGTCGATCTCTTCCCTTATGTCAGTCAATAATTGCTTTATATATGTAGAATCTCTCATATTAGGTATGTATATATTTATTAGGGTTATTTTCTCTTATATTGATTTTTTATCATTATGTAATGCCCTTCTTTGTCTCGTATTATAGCCTTTATTTTAAAGTTTATTTTGTCTGATATATTGTTACCTGAGCATTTTTTTTTTTATATCTACTTGTATGAAATGTCTTTTTCCATTCCTGTACTTTCAGTCTATGTGTGTCATTTGATCTGAAGTGGATCTCTTGTAGATACCATATGTATGGACCTTGTTTTCTTCTCCATTCAGATATCCTATGTCTTTTGATTGGAGCATTCAATTCACTTATTTTTAAAGTGAATATTAATAGATGTGTAGTTATTACCACTTTATTATAAATACTTATTTTTCCCTTTCTTTTTTAAAAAAGCCCTTTTAACATTTCTTGTAATACTTGTTTGGTGGTGATGAATTCTTTCAGGTTTTTCTTGGCTGAGAAGATTTTTATCTCTTCTTTAATATTAAATGATAGCCTTGTTTGGTAGTGTAATATTGATTGTAGGTCCTTACTTTTCATTGCTGTGAAAATTTTGTTCCAATTCTTTCTGGCTTGCAAAGTTTCTATTAAGAAATTATCTTTCAGTCTTATGGGAGCTCCCTTGTGAGTAACTAACTGCCTTTCTCTTACTGATTTTAGGATTCTCTCTTTGTCTTACTTTTGGCATTTTAATAATGATGTGTCTTTGTTTAAGCCTCTGGATTCACTTTGCTTGGGACTCTCCATGCTTTCTGTACTTGTATAGATATTTTCTTCTCTGGGTTAAGGAAGTTTTCAGTCATTATATCTTCAAATAGGATATTGATTTCTTCCTCTCTCTCTTCTCTTTCTGGTACCACGATGGTGTGTATGTTGTTACCCTTGATTTTGTCCCAGAGGATCCTTAAACTATTCTTATTTTATTAAGTTTCTTTTGTTTTGCTATTCTAATTCAGTTTTTTCTGCTACCTTGTCTTCAAAATCACCATATTAATTCTCCTCTTCATCTAATCTGCTGCTGATTTTATCTAGTGTATTCTTCATTTCACCTATATTCTTTTTCATTTTTGACTGTTTTTTTTTTATGATTTCTTTGTCCTTTTTTAATGCTTACTGTCTCTTTGTTGAAGTTCTCATTGAGATCATCCATTCTTTCTCTAAGTTAATTGTGCATCCTCATAGCCATTTTTTTTGAACTTTCTATCTGGTAGGTTGCTTGCTTCCGTTTTATTTCATTTTTCTTTCTGCGTTTTACTTCTGTTCTCTTACTTGGGACATGTTTCTTTGTTTTCTCATTTTCGGGTGTCTCTGTATGCTTGTTTCTATATATTAGGTAGATTTGGTACATCTCCCTGTCTTGGCCAGGTGGCCCCATGTAGCACATGCCCTGTGTGATTCAGTGGTGTAGTTTCCCTGATCTCCTGTGCCAAATGCTCAAGGAATTTCCCTTGTGTGGGTTGTTCTCTCTTATAGTTAAGACTTGATTTCTGTTGACTCATCAGTGAGTGGGACTGGCTGTGAGCATTAGCCACACCCACAGGGTATGACCTGCTGTGTGGGAGCTGGTTCTACAGAGTGGGATTCACCTCAGCAGGCTCATGTGCCTGTTGAGACTCTTTGGATATGTTGGTTTGTGGAGCTAATCACGTTGTGATCTCTTGTAGTCTGATGCCAGCCTCTGTGTGTGTTAATTTGGGGGCTCCTTGGGAAGGGATCTCACACAGGCCAAGATCAGCCACTGACTTTGAGTTGATCAGGATTACTTGATAAAAGCTACAAAGTGATTCATGGTTGGTCTCTCTTTGTACTGGACCTGGAGGCACATGGAAGAGGCCACTCTGCAAAATGAGACTGGTTGCTAGGAGGGCCTGGTCTAGTACAGCTTAGCTAAAGGCTTAGGGCACCCCAAGGCCTGAGGCTTTTTGCCAGCTGCCTATAGGATCAGCAGCTGGGGGATCCTCAGAAAGTCTGCAACATGGATGAGGTGGGGTCCCAGGAAGTCATCAGATTGGGGCAATTTGTGTTTCCCAAGTTAGTGCTGATACATATTTTGTGCCAGGGCTGAGTCTGTGGATACTCACAAAATTACCTGATTACATCAAGGGTAGCTCCTGCCTTCCTCTGGCCCACAGAAATACTGAAGCTCAGGCCAGGGATGATTTCTGCCACCAGAGGCTTGTTGATTGTTATTGAAAGAACCTACTGTAAAGAGGTCAGGGTGGTGCTATTTGTCCAGCCATGAATATCCCTCTAGCAGTTTGTGAGTTGGGTGGGTTGGGGTCCTAATGAGTCAGCAGGGTTGAGAGAGCAGATCTTACCAAACTAGTACAGATTCAGATTTGGTCATGTAGGGGGAGGGCTCAACACAGACACAATAGTAACCACCTTTAGGCTGCACAGGGGGAGGGCTCAACACAGAGATAATGGCAGCTGTCCTTCCAGCCCTCACCCTGAAGCCACACAACTCATATTTCTCTGGCACCTCTTGAACTGCTGTCCTTCTGCCAGAGCCCAGAGTGATTGCCTGGGCATAAGTCAGTTTGTGCTTGGGCACTTGAATGAAACATCTGGGGTTCCAGGTGCCTTCCATCTCAACAGCAGAATCAAAATGCCCACTGATTTTTATAGCCAGATTTTGTGGAGACTCCTCTTCCCAGCACCGGAACCCTCAGCTGGAGAGCCCAATGTGGGGCTAGGACACATTGCCCCTCCAGGGGGTAACTCTGCAACCAAGATATCCCTCCCCATGCTCAACAGTCACACATGCGTAAGGGGCCAGCCCATTTTGCATCTCTGGCCCTCCAACCAGTCTCAATATGGCCTCTTCTTTATATCCTTAGTTATAGAAGTTATGTTCAGCTAATTTTCAGATAGTTCTCCAAGTTGATTGTTTTGTAATTTAGTTGTTATTTTAGTGCAATGATGGGTAGAGGCATGCACAGCATTTTCCTACTCTGCCAACATGACCCATAATATATAAAATCTGTAATTTTAATAATACTGCCAAAGTAACTCTCTTTAAATGTTGGTATCTTTTTTATTTTATTTTATTTTATTTTATTTTATTTTATTTTATTTTATTTTATTTTATTTTATTTTACTTTATTTTATTTTATTTATTTTAGATGTAACTTTTTTTTATTAGTTTCAAATATACAGCATATTGGTTAAACGTTTAGATGGTTTATGAAACAATTCCCCTGATTATTGTATCTTCTCTCTGGCTCAACATATCGCCAAAACCGTACTGCTTTCTGCATTCCCTATGCTGTGTTCCTCATCCCTATGAACCTCTATCAACTACTAATTTGTACTTCTTTAACCTTTCACTGCCTTCTCCCAACTGCCCCACTTACCATCCCTCTGGCAATCACTCAATTGTACTATATATTTGTGGGTCTGTTTTCGATTATTTTGTTCTTTTTGTTCCTTAGATTTCACATTAAACATAGCCTTTATTTATTTATTTATTTATTTTTATTATTCATTCATTCATTCATTCATTCATTCATTTTCAGCTTTATTGAAATGTAAGCAACAATTAGTTGCTCGGATTTACATTGTATAAGTCAGTGAGATTTTTTTTTTCAATTATAGTTGGCATATAAAAATGTATAAGTTTCATTGTACAGGATAGTCATTAGAGATCTATATAACTCATAAAGTGATCACCCCACTAAATCTAGTAACCCTCTTTCCTCCTACATGTTTATTACAATATTATTAACTATTTTTCTCATGCTACACTTTATATCTCCCTGTTTATTTTATACCTATAATTTTGTACTTCTTAATCCCTTTGCCCTTTTTCACCATACCTCCCCAACCCCACTCCCATCTAATAGCCCTCAAAATATTCTCTGTATTCATGAGTTTATTACCACTGTTGTTGTTGTTGTTATTTATTTTGTTCTTTAGATTCCACTGTATATGAAATCATGCAATATTTGTTTTTCTCTATCTGACTTATTTCATTCAGCACAATACCCTTTAGGTCCATGAAGGCAACATCATTTTCTATCCTCTTTCTTTTAGTCTATGTGTGTCTTTTAATCTGAAGTGAGTCTCTTGTAGGCAGCATATGTAGGAGTCTTGTTTTCTTATACGTTCATTAGCTCTATCTTTTGGTTGAAGCACTTAATTCTTTTTCATTTGAGGTACTTGTTGATAGGAATGTAGTTATTACCATTCTTAATTCCTGTTTTTGATACATGTTTTTTTCTTCTTAAAGAAGTCCCTCCAACAATTCCTGTAATAATGGCTTGGTGTTAAATTCCTTTAGCTTATTTTTGGTTAGGAAGCTCTTTACCTGTCCTTCAACTCTGATAGTTTTGCTGAATAAAATATTCTTGGTTGTAGGTCCTGGGTTTTCATCATGTTGAATATTTTGTGCCAAACCCTTCTAGCCTGCATAGTTTCTTTTGAGAAATCAGCTGCGAGTCTTGTGGGTGCTCCCTTATAGGTAACTGCTTTTATCTTGCAGCTTTTAAGATTCTCTCTTTGTATTTAAACTTTGACATTTTAATTATAATGTGTCTTTGTGTGGGCCTCTTTCTGTTCCCCATTTTTAAGACTCTTCACTAGATAAAGAAAGTTTTCCATCATTGTTTCTTCAAATAGCTCTTCAGTGTCTTGTTTTCCTTCAGATACCCCTATGACAAAGATATTTTTACATTTAGTAGTGTTCCATAGGCTCCTTAAATTATCATTATAGTCTTGGCTTCTTTTTTCTTGCTATTCTGATTGAGTGTACCTGACTTCCCCATCCTCTATATCAGTGGTTTGATCCTCTTCTTTATCCACTCTGTTTATTCCATTTAATATACTTTTCATCTCAGGTAATGTGTTCTTCATTTCTGACTGGTTCTCTTTCATAATTTCCATTTCAATTTGTGTGTGTGTGTGTGTGTGTGTGTGTGTGTGTGTGTGTGTTTTATCTCATTGTTGAAGTTCTCACTGAATTCATCTATACTTCTCATAAGTTCATTGAGCATCTTTAGAACCAGTGTTTTGAACTCTGCATCTGTTAGATTGCTTGTCTCTATTATTCCTGGATCTCTTTTCTGTTCTCTCATGTGGTTTCTGCTTCTTTGTCTTCCCATTTTGGCTGCCTTTCTGTGTCTGTTTCTATGTAATAAACAAAGCTCTTAAGTTTGTCGGTCTTATTAGTGTGGCTTTCTTTGGTAGGTGTGTGGTGGCACAATCCTGAGAGGAGTTCAGCTGCAGGCCAAATTTAGCCCCTGCTTGTGCCCCTCTGGGGCCACTTGTTAAGATTCAGCAAGCAATCCACAGATTTTGTGCTTATAGTTTCCTCAAGAGTTTATGCCAGAAGCCAAGGCCAGCTTTTACCAGTGAGAATCTTGGCTCTGCTCAGAAAGGGACATCAGACTGGCCAAGGACACAACTGGATGTAGCTTAGGTGGGGCTGCGAGTTTGGGAGGTGGAGTTTCAGGGAATCCTCTGGGCAGGGTGACCTCTGTTATCCAGTTTGATGATATCTCAGCTATGGCAGTGCTGAGTCCACACACTGGGAAGGGTGAGGACTCAACAAAGAAACAATGGATACCATGGGCACTTCTGCCTGGGAAAGATCCTTGCCTCTTTGCCCTCACTCCTACAACTCAGTATCTCCCTGTAAGTCTTTGGTGCCCCCCATGGAGTTTATCTGGTGCTGGTGCTCAGAGCAAGCAAATCTGTCCTAGTGCTCAGAGTGGATGTCCACTCATGGACACAGTCCCTTTAAGAGGAATCTGCAGCTGCTGGGTGCCACTGCCATAGCTTCTGTCCCACTCAGCCACTTGGAACCAAGAAGCCATGTGTCTTCGTCCCCTTCTACCTTCTACTGTTGCAGGGTGATTAATTATTTCTCTCCCTAGCTGTAGTGCTTCTGTTCATCTAGAGTCTAAGCAACTCTGTTTGCTGTTTGCTCCATGTTTCTGTCACAACTTTCATTTGGTTGCAAGAGGGATGAACAAAGCTTCTATCATTTATGCCATTTTTTCCAAAAAGCACTGTTTTATGTTATATTTAACCATCTTTTTAAATTAATTGGGGTGACATTGATTAATACTGTTATATAGGTTTCAACTGTACAATTCAATAATGTATCATATGTATATTGCACTGTGTGTTCACCATTCAAAGTTAGATTTCCTTGTGTTAGGTTGTTAGTCAGGCATAAGCAACAGGAGCTAAGGCCCATCTTTTTAACCAAAGAAAATTCTCTTGAAGATCTTCCTTAAGTACCTCTCAGAAATACCTCCCTTTTAGGGTTATGAATTACCCCAAATCCTAGAGCAAAAAGACAGTAAAAACTGTTGGCTTAAACCAGCTACAAACGCATGTGCAGAAAGTACTGCCCCTAACTTCAGCCTTATTATCCATCATTATAATATCATGGCTATGCCTAGAAGTTCCTGAATTTAATTATAACAGACTGAATTCTGAGTAAGCACTAGGTAAAGTTATGGAGCAGCTAACTGTCAGTCAAAGGGACCTCACATACGGATCATTTAGGACCTCCTATCATGTCCTAAATGTAAAGAAACCTTCCCATTTCTGCATGGTTACAGTTTTCCTGACTGGAAAACCTGCCTGTCCCTTTGGGGTGTACTATCTTATCTCTTTATTTCCTAAATTCCACAGGGCTTCAACCTTCCTTAGCAAAGCCCTTCTCCTTCTAAAATGTACTTAAAATAAATCTTACTTTTTATCTATCTCGCTGACCTGTAATTCTTAATTTGTCAATGGGGAAGAACTGAGAAACAAACACACAACGCCAACATCTATTATACTCCACTTCCTCCTCCTCCACAACACTAGGGCGATACTGAATTTCACACCACCCCAGTGGTGACACTTGAGTCACCACATATTTGACTGTCTTTACCCTTATCTACTACCCCTTTCCTCTGGTAACCCCTGAAATGTTGTCCTTGTCCATAAGTCTCTGTTTGTCTTATTCATTTGTTGATTTCATTTTTATATCTCACATATAAGTGAAAATGTGGTTCTCAACTTTTTCTCCCTGACTTATTTTGCTTAACATGATAATATCAAGATTTATCCACATTGTCATAAATGGCAATATTTCAACTTTTCTTATAGCTGAGTAATATTTCATTGTATATATGTACCTCATCTTCTTTATTCAATCATCTAGTGAAGGTACTCCAGTTGTTTGCATGTCTTGACCACCGTGAGTAATGCTGCAATGAAAATTGGAGTGCTTATATCTTTATGGATAAATATTTTCAAATTATTTGGGTAAATATTCAGAAGAGGGATTGCTGTGTCATGGTAATTTTATTCTTAATATTTTAAGGAAACTTCATACTGTTTTCCATAGTGGCTGTGAAAATTTACATTTCACCGGTGGCTGAAAACCGGTTCCTATTTCTTTACAACATCTTCAACATTTGTTATTACATATCCTGTTGATTATAGCTATTCTGACAGGTGTGAGATGGTATCTCATTGTGGTTTGGATTTGCATTTCCTTAATAGCTGGTGACGATGAGCATTTTTCCATATATTTGTTAGCCATTTGTATGTCCTCTATGGAGAACTGTCTGTTCAAGTTCTCTGTCCATTTTTTGATTGGATAGTTTGTTTTTTTGCTGTTACTGAGTCATATGAGTTCTTTGTATATTTTGAATATTAGGCCCTTATCAGAGGTGTTGCTTGAAAAATATACTTTCCCATTCATATGGTTGTCTCTTTACCTTGTCAACGGTTTCTTTTCCTGTGCAGAAGCTTTTTAGTTTGATATAGTCCAATTCATTAATTTTTCATTTACTTCCCTTGCCTTTGAGGAGAATTCATAAAATCCTCTTTAAGACTAAGGTCCTTGAGGTTAGTTCCTATGTTTTTTTCCATGCATTTTATTGTTTCAGGTCTTATAGTCAGGTCTTTAATCCATTTTGAGTTAACATTGGTGTGTGGTGATAGACAATAGTCTAGTTTCATTCTTTTGCAAGTGACTTTCCAGTTTTCCCAGCACCAGTTATTGAAGAGGCTTTCCCTCTCTACTGTATGTTTTTTGCTTTTTTTTCAAAAATGATTTTCCCATATAAACATGGGTTTACATCTGAATTTTTGATTCTGTTCCACTGGTCCGTGTGTCTGTTTTGCTGCCAATTTCATTCCATTTGATTACTGTCATTTTTTAGTATAATTCGAAGTCACACAAAGTGATGCCTCAGGCCTCGTTCTTTTTTCTCAGGATGGCATGGCAATTCCGGGTCATTTGTGCTTCCATACAAATTTGATGATTTTTTGTTTTATTTTCTTAAAAAATATCAATGGGATTTTGAAGGGGATTGCATTAAATCTGTATAATGCTTTAGGTAACAAGGTCATTTTAACTATGCTGATTCTTCCAGTCCAAGAACAAGGAATATCTTTCCATTTCTTTGTATCTTCGTAGATTTCAATAGGGTCTTATAATTTTCATTATATAAGTTCTTGAAATGTTTCGTTATATTTATTTCTAGGTATATTATTCCTTTTTTTGCTATTACAAAAGAAATTATTTTTTCCACTTCTTTTTCTCACAGTTCATTATTAGAGTATAAATGCTATGGATTTTTGAACGTTGATTTTGTATCCAGAAACTTTACTGTATTTACTTATTAATTCCTTTAGTGTTCTTGTGGATTCTTTAGTTTTCTATATAGAGAATCATGTCATCCACAAATAACGACTGTTTGATTTGTTCATTTCCTATTTGGATGCTTTTTGTATCTTTCTCTTGGCTGATTGCACTCACCAGGACCTAAAATGTTATATTAAATAACAGTGGAGATATTGATGAGTTCGGTCCATTTACAGCCTTGCTTTACTCCTGATCTTACTTGGAAAGCATTTAGTTTTTCACCATTCAGTGTAATAGTGGCTGAGGATTTGTATTATATAACCTTTATTAGGTTAAGGTACTTTTCTTCTACACCAAATTTGTTAAATGTTTTTATCATAAATGGGTGCTATGTCTTGTCAAATGCTTTTTCTGTATCTATTGATATGATCATGTGATCCTTATTTTTTAATTTCTTTATGTGGTATATAACATTAATCAATTTGTATATGTTGAACCATCCTTGTACCTTTGGGATGAAGTCCACTTGATTGTGGTGTATAATATTAGTATGTTGCTGATTTCAGTTCACTAGTATCTTATTTAGATTTTTGCATCTGTGTTCATGAAAGATATTGGTCTATACTTTTCTATATTTGTGTTATACTTAACAGATTATGCTGTCAGGGTTATATTGACCTCATAAATGAGTTGGGAAGTACTGCCTCCTCTTCGATTTTTTGGAAGAGTTTGAGGAGAATAGGTATTAAATCTTCTTTGAATGTTGGTAGAATTCACCAGTGAAGCCATCTGGTTCTGGACTTTGACTTTTTGGTAGGTTTTTTATGATTGTTTCTATCTCCATACTGCTGACCGGTCTATTTAGATTTTCCAAATCTTCTCGATTCACTCTGGGAAGGTTTTATTTTTCAAAGTACTGGTCCATTTCTTCTAAGCTATTAAATTTAGTATTATATATTTTTTCATAGTATTCTTATATGGTCCTTTGTATTTCTGTGAGATCTGTTGTAACTTCCCCACTTTCATCCCTGATTTTGTTTATTTCTGTTCTTTTTCTTTTTTCTTTAGTGAGTCTAGCCAGGGGTTTCTTAATTTCATTAATTTTCTCAAAGAACTACCTCTTTGTTGAATTTATCTTTTCTACTTTTTTTTTGT
>CM053505.1:49615345-49667533 GCA_028627145.1 Eidolon dupreanum | reverse complement strand
AAAAGTTTTGGGATATGGCAAAGCAGTCATAAGAAGAAAGTTTATATCATTACAGGTCTATCGCCAAAAACAAGAATGAGTCCAAAAGAACAACTTAATGCTTCCCCTTATAAAACTAGAAAAAGAAGAACAAATGAAGCCTAAAGTCAGCAGAAGAAAAGAAATAATCAAAATTAGAGCAGAAATAAATGAAATTGAACACAAACAAACAAAAAACAATAGAAAAAATAAATGCAACAAAGAGATGGTTCTTTGAGAAGGTTAATAAAATTGACAAAGCTCTGGTTAGACTCACTAAAGAAAAAAAGAGAAAGAACACAAGAAAACAAAATCAGGAATGAAAAAGTAGAAATGATGATAGACACTGAAGAAATGCAAAGGATCATACAAGAATACTGTGAAAAATATATAACACTAAATTTAATAACCTAGAAGAAATGGACCAGTACTTAGAAAAATACTACCTTCCTAGACTGAATCAAGAAGAATTGAAAAATCTAAATAGACTGATCAGCAGTATGGCAATTGAAACAATCATCAAAAACCTACCAAAAAGTAAAAAGTCTAGGACCAAATGGTTTCACCAGTGAATTCTATGTAACATTCAAAGAAGATTTAATACCTATCCTCCTCAAATTCTTCAAAAAAATCAAAGAGGAGGTAGTACTTCCCAACTCACTTTATGAGGCTAATATTACTTTGATACCAAACTCTCCTAAAGGAAACACACACACAAAAAGAAAACTACAGACCAATATCTCTAATGAACATAGATACAAAAGTCCGAAATAAGATGCTAGTGAACCGAATACAGCAACATATTAAAAAGATTATACACCACGGTCAAGTGGGCTTCATCCCAAAGGCACAGGGATGGTTCAACATACGCAAATCGATTAATGTGATACACTACATAAAGAAATTAAAAAATAGGAATCATATGATCATATCAATAGATGCATAAAAAGCCTTCAACAAAATACAGCACACTTTAATGCTCAAAACACTTAACAAATTCAGTATAAAAGGAAAGGACCTTAATATAATAAAGGGTATATATGACAAACCCTCTGCGAACATTATACTTATGGTGAAAAACTAAAAACCTTCCCTGTAAGATCAGGAACAAGACATTGCCGCCCTAATCACTACTGTTATTCAGTATAACTTTTGAGTTCCTGATGAGTGCAATCAGGCAAGAGAAAGATATAAAAGGCATCCTAATAGGAAAGGAAGATGTCAAACTGTCACTATCTGTGGATGACATAATTCTCTATATAGAAATCCCCAAAGACTCCACAAGAATACTACTATAAATAATAAGCAAATATAATAAAGTTTCTGGATACAAAATCAATATTCAAAAATGCATAGCATTTTTATAATCTAATAGTGAAGTGGCAGAAAAAGAAGTGGAAAAATTAATCTTTTGCAATTGCAACAAAAAGAATAAAATACCTAGGAATAAATTTAATGAAACATGTGAAGGACCTATGTAATGAAAACTACAAGACCCTGTTGAAAGAAATCAAAGAAGATACAAAGAAATGGAATGATGTTCCATGCTCTTGGTTTTGAAGAATTAACATAGTTAAAATGACCATATTATCTAGAACATTATATAGATTTAACGCTATCTCCATAAAATCCCATTGGCATTTTTTAAAGAAATAGAACAAAAAAATCATCAGATTTATTTGGAAGCATGAAAGACCCCAAATTGCCAAAGCCATCCTGAGAAAAAAAGAACGAGGCTGGAGGCATCATTCTGCCTGACTTCAAATTATACTACAAAGCAACAGTAATCAAAACAGCATGATGTTGGCAACGAAACAGACACACGAACCAGTGGAACAGAATAAAGAATCTAGTAGTAAACCCATATTTATATGAACAAGTAATTTTTGACAAAAAAAGCAAAAACATACAGTATAGAAAAGAAAGCCTCTTCAATAAATGGTGCTGCAAAAATTGGAAAGCCACCTGCAAAAGTATGAAAGTATAATGTTTTCTGTCACCAGTCACTAAAATTAACTCAAAATGCATTAAGGACCTGAATATAAGACCTGAAACAGTAAAATGCATAGAAGAAAACATAGGAACTAAACTCAAGGACTTTGGACTTAACGAGGACTTTATGAATTTGACCTTGAAAGCAAGGGAATTAAAAGCTATACTAAACGAATGGAACTACATCAAACTAAAAAGCTCTGCTCAGGAAAAGAAATCATCAACAAGATAAAGAGAGAACCATCCAAATGGGAAAATATATTTGCAAACAGTGCCTCCAGTGGGGGCCTAATATCAAAAATACACCAAGAACTAATACAACTCAATAAAAACAAAAAGAAATAAGCAATCCACTCAAAAAATGGGCAGGGCATCTGAACAGACACTTCTCCCTAGAGGACATACAAATGGCCAACAAATAGTTGAAAAGTTACTCAACATTACTAGCTATTAAGGAAATGCAAATGAAAACCACAATGAGATACCATCTCACACCTCTTAGAATAGCTATAATCAGCAGGAAAAGTAATAACAAATGCTGGAGAGGATGCAAAGTAAAACAAACCCTTATACACCACTGGTGGGACTACAAATTGGTACAGCCACTATGGAAAACATTATGGAGGTTTTTCAAAAAAACTAAGAATTTAGATGTCATATGATCCAGCAATCCCTCTACTGGGTAATTATCCCAAAGTCTTGAAAATCTGTATCCGAAAAGAGATTTGCACATCGATGTTCATAGAAACATTATTTATAGTGGCCAGAAAATGGAAGCAACTGATATGATAGACTGGATAAAGAAGCTTTGGTACATATATACAATGGAATATTATTCAGCCATAAGAAGAGATGAAATACTGCCATTTGCGACAACGTCGATGAACCTTGAGATAATCATGCTAAGTAAAATAAGCCAGACAGAAAAAGTTGAAAATCACGTGATATCACTTATACGTGGGATCTAAATCTAAAAGCAACAAATAAACAGGACAAACAAACAGACTCATAGACATGGACTATAGATTAGTGGTTACCAGAGGGTAAATTTTGGGGGAGGAGAGGGGAGGTAGACGGGGCAAAGGAGGTCAAATATAGGGGGTTAGATACATAGGTGGAAGGTGAAGTGGGGGCAGGGGATTAAATATATGGTAGCTGAAGGAAACTGGACTTTGGATGGTAAACACACAATAGAATATACAGATGTCAAATAAAATGTACAACTGAAAATTATATAATTGTATTAACCAATGTTATCTCAATAAACTTACATTTTAAGAAGTTAAGAATAAGAAAAATATGTAGTGTGGTCATTTTTACACTTAGAAAATATATATTTTTCATTTTTAAAACATTTACATACAAAAGAGTATATGATTTTGGTATAAAGTTCTATGAGTTTTAATATACTTATACATTTGTGTAATCACAATCAACAAAAATGATACAGAAAAATTCTATTCACAGTCACAAAATCTGATTATGCTGTGCCACTGTAATGAAACTCAGCCTTCATTTCTAAAAACTGACAAACAGTGCTCTATTTTTCATCTCTATACTTTTACCTTTTCCAGAATGTCTTAAAAATTAAATCATATATTGTGTAATATTTTGAGACTGTCTTCTTCCATCTACTGTCATACATAATTATTCCATGTCATTGAATGTAGCAATAATTTCTCTTCATATTGCTCATTCGTATTCCATTGTATAGATGTACAACAATTTGTTCATGAATTCACCTGTTGAGGGACTTCTTGGTTGTTTTCACTTTTTGGAAATAATGAATAAAAGTGGTTTCTACATTTATGTATATAACATTAAGGTGATTTCCAGTCTGGGGCAATTATGAATAATTCTGAGACAAACATTTATGTACAGACATCTGTATGAACATAAGTTTTTATTTTCTAGGGTAGATATATAGAAGTGGAATTTTTTAGTCATATGGTAAGTGTATCTTTAAATATGTGAGAAATTTCTAAACTGTTTATCAGAGCAGTGGTATCATTTTGTATTCTGATCAGCAAAGTATGAGTTCCAGTTGTTTCGTATCTTTATTATTGTAGTTTTTTTTAGCTATTCTAATTGGTGTGTATTGATATTTCATTATGGTTTTAATGTGTAATTCTCTAATGGTATACAGCTGAGCATCTTTACATATGTTTATCATCTGTATACTTTTTTGATTATGAGCGTAAAACTCTTGATATGCTCTCAATCTTTTTAAAATAATTTTTTATTTTATAATTATAGTTGGAATACAATATTATATTAGTTTCAGATGTACAACATAATGTTTAGACATTTACATGACTTATGAGGTGATCACCCTAGTAAATTTAGTACCCATCTGCCACCATATATAGTTATTACAGTGTTATTAACTATATTTACGCTATATTTTACATCCTCATGACTATTTTGTAACTGTCAATTTGTACTTCTTAATCCTTTCCACTCTTTCACCCAGCACTCCAATGCCCCTCTATATTCTATGTATTTATGAGTTTGTTTCTGTTTTGTTCGTTTATAAGTGAAATCATATGGCATTTGTCTTTTTCTATCTGACTTAGTCCTTTCAGCACAATACCTTCTAAGTCAATCCATGTTGTTGCAGATGGCAAGACTTCATTAATTTTTAAACATTTTTATGGCTGAGTAATATTCCATTGTATATATGTACCATATCTTCTTTATTCATTAATGTACTGATTGATGCCCAGGTTGCCTCCATAACTATGCTATTGCAAATAATGTTGCAACAAACATATGGATGCACACGTCCTTTCAAAGTAGGATTTTGGATATCTTCGTTAAATGTACCTAAGTGGGATTACTGGGTCTTTCTTTGTTATAGCTTTTGTTTTAAAATCTATTTTGTCTGATATAAATATTGCTACCCCAGATTTTTTTCATTTTCATTTTCATTATCTATCTTTTTATATATATTTTCAGTCTGCATGTGTCTTTTGAACTGAAATGAATCTCTTCTAGTCAGCATACGTAAGGGTCTTCTTGTTTTCTTGTCTATTCATTGGAGCTTTCAATTATTTTCTTTTGAAATAATTGTTAATAATAGATATGTAGTTATTGCCATTTATAATTTATGTATATATATATATATCCAGCTGTTTCTTAAAGTAGTCCCTCTAACATTTCTTATAATACTGATTTCGTGGTGATGAACTCCTTTAGCTTTTTCTTGTCTGGGAAGATCTTTACTTATCTTTTATTTCTAAGTGATAGCTTTTCTGGGTAAAGCAATCTTGGTTGGAGGTCCTTGTTTTTCATCACTTTAAATATTTCATGCCAATCTCTACTGGCCTGTAAAGCTTCTGTTGAGAATCAGCTGACAGTCTTATGGAAACTCCCTTATATATAACTAGCTGCCTTTCTTTTGCTGAATTTAAGAATTTCTCTTTGTCTTTAATCTTTGGCATTTTAATTATGTTGCACCTTGGTATGTGCCTCTTCAGGTTCATCTTGTTTGGAACTCTCTGCACTTCCTGGGCTTGTATGTCTATTTCTTTCACCAAGTTAGGGATGTTTTCAGCTATTATTTCTTCAAATAAGTATTCAATTTCTTGTGCTGTCCCTTCTTCTGAAATCCCTATAATGCAAATGTTGGTATACTTGATGTACCAGAGGCCCCTTAAGCTAGCCTCATTTTTTTTGGATTCTTTTTTTTTTTTTTTTTTTTTACTATTCTGATTGGGTGTTTTATACTACCTTGTCTTTAAAATTACTGATGCAATCCTCTGCTTCATTTAATCTATTAATTTCATCTAATGTATTCCTTATTTTCGTTATTGTATTTATTTCTGACTAGCACTTTTTTTATGTTTTTCTGTCTCTTTTTTAATGTTTCTTATCTCTGTGTTGAAGTTCTCACTGAGATAATCTATTCTTCCTCTAAGTTTATTGAGCATTTACATAACCAGGGTTTTGAACTCTGCATCTGGTAGATTGTTTGCCTCCATTTAGTTTAGCATTTTTTTTTCTTTTCCTGGAATATTGTCCTGTTTTTTTCATTTTGGACAGGTTTCTTTGTTAACTTATTTTGGCTGCATCCCAGTGTTTGTTTCTATGTATTAGGTGGATGTGCTACATCTCCAAGTCTTGACATAGTGAACTTATGTAGTAGTTTTCCTGTGTAGTCCAGTGGTACAGTCTCCCTGATCATCTGAGCTCAGTGCTCCTGGGGTGTCGCTTGTGGAGTTTTGTGTGCTCGCCTATTGTAGTTGAGTCTTGCTTGCTGTTGGCACATCAGTGGGTGGGATTGACCTTTAGGCTGACTGGCTGTGGGAACTGGTCATAAATTCAGCAGAGAAGCTGTTGCGTGGGAGCCAAACTCACAGAGCAGGATTTGCTTTAGAGGGGCTCAGATGCCTGCTAAGTCCACTCCTTGGGTGTGTCATTTGTGGAGCTAATAGAATGGTGTTCTGGTATAGTCTGAAACCAGCTACCAGGTGCCTTGGTTCTGGGGTCTCTTGGTGGGGCATTCAAGGGGATTCAAATTTAGCTGCTGCCTATGTCTGGCTTGGGGCCACCTGTTGGAAACTACAAAGTGATCTTGAGTTGGTAGCAGACTGTGCTGAGCTTGGAGGCACCTGGGAGTGTTTATACTGTGAACTGAGGTGTGCTACCACAAGTGCTGGACTTGGAGCCACTTTGTACTGGCCCAGGCTGGCCCCTTATGTGGATTAGCCTTTGAACGAGGTTCTGGCTGTGTGTGTGAATCGGGTGGCTCGGGTCTCAGAGAATCACCAAGGTAGGGTGAGAGCAGTGTTAGCTAGGTTAATAGACACTCAGACATGGCCCTGGCCTGGTCCTGTAGGCTGATCAGAGGGAGGGTTCAACAATGGAACAATGTTGTCCACCATCACTGCCTTCCAGCCCTTGCCCTGAGATTACACCATTCAGTTACTCCTCATGTGGCCCTGGCAACTTTTGAGCTGCTATTCCTTCTCTGGAGCTTAAGTTGAAGGTTAATGAGAGAGTCTGTGCTTGGGCTCTTTAGAAGAATGCCTGGGACTCCAGTATCTTTTCATCTCACCCTGACTGAGTATCTGCTGATATTCACAGTCAGTTGTTGTGAGCACTCCCCTTTCTGACACTGGTACTCTAGAGTGGTGAGTCTCGTGTGGGGTTAGACCCCTTGCTTTTTAGTGAGGACAACTGCAGCTGAGATAGTCCTTCCAATTCTTAACTGCCACATATGGATGTGGGACCAGCCCCTTTAGCATCTCCTCCCCTCCTACCAATCTTGACGTAGCTTATTCTTTACATTCTTAGTTATAGGAATTCTGCTCAGCTAGTTTTTAATTGGTTCTCAAGAGTGGTTGTTCTATACTTTAGTTGTAATTTTGATGTAGTCATGGAAAGAAGTGAACACTAATATTTGTTTAGTTTCCAGTGCTATTCTGCTCTGACCCACAGGTGCTCCACTCTAGGACTTGTATAAGACTTGAGAAGTGGTTGGCTCTGTACTCCACTTCCCAAAGCCTTTGTTATCTTGATTCTAGTTACTTTCATCCATTTACAATTTGAAAGCAAGCCCATAACATCATACAGAGATTTAAAAGATCTCTTTCTCTCATTTTTTTTTTTTTTACTCTCATAAAATTTCCCCATACCATCAGCTCTCAGAAATTCTCTTTTGATGATGTGACTGGAAAGTTGAGGTTTTATCCTCTTAACTGTCACACATTTTGAAAGAATATGTCTATCTATGAGAAAAAAAGCCAAAACATAGAATCTCTAGGGCTCCCATTTCTACTGCTATCCAATTGCAGTTTTATTTCTGGGGCTCATCTCTGGTAGGTTGAGGGAGATAAGGAAACAAAAACAAAACTCCTCTCATACAGGCCATTACTTCCTGGTTTTCTGACTTAAGACAGAATGTTGTTGTTGTTGTTCTTGTTCTTGTTCTTTTTGTGCCTATTATTATTTGTCATTTTAGAACTGTCCAGGATCCCAAAATAGCAAAATTAAAATCACCAGGTTAATAAAATAGTACTTAGTAAAACTTTACTTTGCATATAAGAACAGTTCACAAACTGGGAGCAGTGAAACCAATGGCAAAAAGAAGCTCAGGAGAATACTGATATAAAACAGCTAATACAGTAAAAAAAACAGAGGCTGTTTATTTTTCGGTTATAGAATCATTTTCCTAGTGATGGGAGATGGTTTAAAGTGACCACTTCATGCCAATTTGGTGAACAGCTTACATTTTGTTTATGCATTTTGGAGGCATTTTCAAGAAATAGTCCATGTTAACTTTTGCTTGTTTTGCAGAATAGGCTAAATTAAGTTTCACTTATGTGGCTTAATGGTTTTGTTTGCCCAAGAGATTTTCACATATGGTCTACATTTTTTTATTTTACTTCACCAGGAAATATGTTAGTGTAAGCTGGGATACATGAGAGGAAAAAAATAAAACAAAACAAAATAAAAATAAAACATAACAAAACAAAACAAAGAGAACTCAGGCAGCATCACCATATGATCATGCAACATTTCATTTTTCTACTGAGTCTGCCCACTCTTACCTTATTTAATCATTCATTCATTCATTCATTCATTCATTGTAGAGATCTCTGATAGTTGCTTTCGGAATTCTGTCTAGGGTTTTTAATTCTAATCTGATCTCTATGAGAGATAAATTTGAGTGTGCTTACTCCATATTAATAAGAACCAGAAACTTAAGACACTGCATGCACCTCATACTGATTAATATATGCTTTTTAAAATCATTAAATTTGGTTTTAGAAACTAAATTGTCATTCTTATAAATCAGTGAAAAAATTGGGAATGAGTAATCATTATCACCACAATCTAGGTACTATCATTGCTAAAATTGAAAAGTTTAGACAAATAAGAAAAAGTGCTGCAAAATGAAACTTTAACATTTTACTAAATCATAAATGTTTCTGTTAAATATATTTTAAGACTAAGACAAAAATAGCTGCATGAATGTCACTATTCATAGTGGTGTATTGTTATCTGTGTGTAATGGCATGAATGTTGGTCCAATGTATGCAGTTGCCTAGAATAAAAAAAAAAAAAAGCAAACAAACAAACAAACAAAACCCCAGAAATTGAAATAAAACTCATTCTTAGGAGAAACAAATAACAAAATTCTAATTGGTGAAAGAAAAAAAAAACACTAGTTGAATTGACTCTGAATTTATACCAAACATATTAGGAGTTTATTCAAGCAAAAATAAAAAATATATATATATTTTCGTAGGGAAGACAGTCTAAAGTGAAACCCATAAACAGACTTATAGAATCTTGGTTATTAATTATTTCAAGGAAATATACCATTAAATATTGCTCTTTTACTAATCAAAGTCCAACCAAAATTTCATTTGGAAAAAAGTGAGGAGCAGACTTTCTAATCAAGCCCGTGTGCCTCATCTAAAATTCTCAGAAAACAAACTGCAAGTGTAGAGTTCTGTTGTTTAATGGAATAACAATTAATGACTATTTTGTAAACCTATATGGGGGAAGAAACAAATATATATTTGTCTCATTTTAGTTTCAAATGACGTCATGACATAGGATTTGACAACTGTGAAGCATTGAATCATATCATTTACAACCATTATCACAATTTCTAACACATTTTTAGTAGGCTTTACAAAACTAGTTATTATTCTGATTATAAATTGAGATAATGCTTGCACTTTTTACATCATATTTTATATTGAATATTTTTCCATGTTGTTCAAATTTCCAAAGATATCATTTTATTGCTTATCTTTTTGTCAGTGTGATATATATCAAGTCGGTAATTGTTAAAACATTTTGATTATTGCTTCTGCCATATTTGTTTTGGCTTATTTCCCTCAGAGACACTAATTAGCTATGGACTGAATCTGTGCTTCTTGTCATATTTTTTTTCATGAATTTTATTTTCCTCTGGATTCTAGAAAAGTATCTCTAGTTTGCAGTATAAGTGAAATTATTATCATTTTTCATTTTCTGAAGTGCTGATTCTTATCTTCAACTGTGTCTGTTGTGGATTTTATTTCAGCTGCAGGTTTTAGTTTCTATAAAGCCTTACTTTATATAACATATTTTTCCATTTCACTTGTCAAATTGTTAATAGTGGTCATAATTTTATTTATTTTATGTAGAACAGAACATTCAGTCTAACATTTTCTTATTTTCTATTATACATAATTTTTATAGTTTTATAATTTTTATAGTTTTTAATAGTTTTAGTTTTATGTTTTTATTTTCTCTTGCATTGAAATATTTCTTTCTTCTTAATGTAACAGAATTTTTTTATAGGTTCCATGTTGTTCTTTGTCATAATGTTTACTCATTTTTGAATAAGGTAAGTTGTATCTAGCATATTTACCAAACATATGCTTTCTTTATTGGGAGTGGTTTATATCATTTGATTCTTCTTTCTTGCTGGAATCTCTTCTCAGGGTTTAACTGAGATGCTAGTTTTATGTGTATAACCTTATTCAAATATTCAGTTTGTATTAGCTCAGTTAAACTCCAATGATATAAGCAGGACACTTCCCTGCTCCCTTTGTCCAATCTTGGGGCTATGCAGAGGTGTATATTTTCTTTCACTCCCTTGGTTAAATTCTCAGATTCACACTGGATGTGTGACTTCAAATGAGGTATTTAACCTTAACAACTATTTCTTGTTCTCTGCCACATTATTTTGAAGTGTACCTTAGACACCATATCATTTCATCTGTAATTATTTTGATATGTATTTCTAAAATAAAAGGATTCTTTAAAGAAACTAAAATATCACACCAGAAACAATAATAATTACTTTTAAATATTAACATGATTCAGTCAATGTTCTCATTTATCTTATTGTATTATAATATTTAAAGGCTTTTGTATATCATATTCATATGAGGTTGCCCAATTTTGATTCATGATATGTATTTTAAGTTTTTAAAGAAATATTTAGGTTCTCTCTTCATCTCTCTTCTTGCTCCATTTTTTATTCCATCCCTCTTTGTTTTTATTGTTTTACTGACATAACCAGGTTGTTTTTGCTGTTTAGTTTTCTAATGTGTGGTTATAGCCTTCTTGTTTCATTGTCTCTTATGTTTCTTCTTATTGTCTACTTCTTTTAAGTTAGTAGATTAGTTTTAAAAGCTGGACTACACACACACCCATCATATGTGACTTTTGGATTTTATTTTTTAAGGGGAAGGGCAAGACTACATCATAGGGGTATTACATGTACACAAACTGCTTCAATTAGTATTTGGTAATACTGAGATGATGCAAGGTGTATGGAAAAGGCAGAATAAATGCTTGGTTCTTTGTCTTAACTTATTTACAAGAATACAGACTTTCTAAATAATGAAGTGATACATAGCATTATTCAATGAAGTGATTGTTATGAACTAAACAATATCTTCTATATTTAAACCTCTTGCAATTATTAATATTATTGATATTTAAATGAGTTCCCCATCTTTGAGCAGTGGGAACTTTTCCAGATTGACTTTTATGTTCTTTTTTGATATCACTCTAATAGCTTTTGCTAAATGCTATGTTTTCTGGAATGACAAGGTATTCCAGGCTCTCTTGTATATCTCATGACCAGAGACAAAATATTTTAGAGTTTATGAAATATACCTATGCTATCTTCTCTTTATTTTGCTACCATAACTCAAAAATCTGCTGTCAGTCTTTCATTTTTTAATGACTTTAGAACTCCTTTCATATTCTTCCTTTTCACCCTTTCTATGAAATATTTTGGGGGACTACAACATGTCATATTCATGACTTCATATTCATAACATTTTTGTCACTTAGTTATTTTTTATTCTTAGTTCCAATTACTCTTATCATTCATTTCAGATCTAGCAGAGCTACAACTTAGATTTTTGTACCATTCAGCAACTTTCTTTCTTTAAGATGTTGAATCATTTAAAAAATCTTCTAATATGTCACCAACTTTATGGCCTTTTTTGTTTCATTTACCAGAGATTTTCCCAAGTCTTTCCCACTTTTTAAAAATCTCCGATCTGTGTATTTTCTTCCCTGTCCTTGAGAAATGATTGGCACTCTACATTTAGAGGACTGAATCTGTGCTTTTATTTCTCTTCCTATTTACTTGCTTCAGGACCTACTTCATCAATTAACTATTTCCCTGTAACTGTGAATTTCTTTAAGGTACTATTCTTTTTCAAAACATTTCTTTTGGTTCCATCACACTATAATAGTCAGGTTTTTCTTCCACCTCACCGATTCTTTCTCCTTTGATATCTACTTCTGCCTTCTAACTGTAATTATTAATCAACACTTTACTTTGACCAATTTTTCTTCTTTATATCCTCTACCTTTTACAGTTTTATCTAGGAGAGCAAGTATTTTATAGTGGTTAACAGAAGAGGCTTTGGATCCAGAGTGCTGAGTTGAAATGTTTGGTTTCCATTGTTTTCTATATGTGAAACATTGCTCTAGTTACTTATTTCCTCTTCTCCTGAGTTTTACCACTTGTTAAATAAAGATGATTATTACTAGCTCAAAGAGTTGTTTAAAGTTAAGATTATATCTATATCTATATCTATATCTATATCTATATCTATATCTATATCTATATCTATGTATAAGTACATGTAAAGTACTTTAAACAGTGTGTTGAAACATAGTAAATAATAAGCCACTATTAAAATATACACCTATGGCTTCAAAAAATATTATTAAGGTCCTATTATATGACAGCTGCTGTAATGGGAACTGAAAAAAAAAGAAAGAAAGAAATTTTCCAGTTAAGATGACAGAGTAAGTAAATGATGTGCTTGCCTCCTCTCATGACCACATTGAAATTACAACCAAACTACAGAACACCCATCATTGAGACTTTCCAAAAGTCTAGATAAACAGAAGTCCAACAACTAAGGATATGTAGAAGAAACCACCTCAGGACTGGTAGGAGGGCCCAAGACACTGAATGGGCTGGTCCCACACACACATGTAGTCGTTAAAAATCAAAGGAAGTATCTTATTTGTGGAGGTTCCCCCTTTGGAAGTGAAAGATCCCAGAACTACACCAGGATCCCAAGCCTAGGATTCCAGTGGAGGAATGAGCTGTCCCCATGACTTCTGACTGTGAAAACCAAATCGTGGCCTAGTGAGAGGGAGTTGGAGTTCCAGATGTTCCTCTTAAAGGACCCACACGTGGACTTACGTGTGGACAGATTTACTCATTGTGAACTCCAGCACTGGGGCAGCAGCATGGCGCATGACAAGGAGATCTGGGGATAAATAGAGTTGTCTGGCATCAGGGCAAGGGCTGTAGGGGCAGCTTTCTTCCAGGAAGAAGTGAAGGCAGAATCCATTGTCTCATTGTTGAGCCTTCTCCACACTTGGCATGCAGACACAGGCAGCCATCATATCTGAGTCTCTATCAAACTGTTTAACACTGGTCACTCCACCCAGGTGATTACCTGAGACTCTGCCCCACCCAACTTGTGGGCCAATGCGAGCCATTTCCAGTGGCTTTTCCATGCAAATAGCCTATCTTGGCTCATTCTGCAGAAATTCCTAAGATCTCTCAAAGGTTCAAAAACTCCAAGTAAGCAGCATTGGCCTCGGTGTGCCCCATACCTCTTGCTGAGCAACCCCAAGCTCTGTACTAGCTACAGCTGGGCTTAGTTCATGGCTTGGGCTCTCAAGGCACTTACAGACCCAGTGTGGGTGGTGACCATCTGCAAATTGTTTTATGGCTCATGCCAGGTGATCCCGAGCAGAGTACAGGTTGCAGCTGAACTTGGTCTGTGTCAAAGCTGCTCCCAAGAGGCCCTCAGTCCAGTACACCCAGTGGCTGGCTTTGGACCAAGCCAAAGCACCATTGGGGGGGAACATAAAAGAACTACACATGCAAAGAACAGTCTGGGCAGGCACCAGAAGTTTGCTAAAGTGAATCTTGCTCTATAAGTTTAGCCCCTTCACAACAACTACTCCAATGTAGTCACTGGCTAGTCCTCAACCAATCAAGTCATTAGCCAATCCTTCCCATTGACATGCAAAAAGCAACCAAAGCTTAACTACAACAGGAAGACATACACAACTACTAAAGAAACACACCTGGAACACCCAGCTCAGGTGACCAAAGAGACTGTGCCACTTGGCTCCACAGGATACCAACTACATAAAGCAACTCTCCTAAGACCAGGAGACATAGTAGCCCCACCAAATACATAGAAACAAACACAGGGAGGCAGCCACAATGGGGAGAAAAAAATATGTTCCAAATAAAAGAACAGAAGGAAGCTCCAATAAAAGAACTAAACAAAATGGAGACAAGCGATCTACCAGATGCAGAGTTCAAAACACTTATTATAAGAATGCTCAATGACCACAGTAAGAACTTCAATAAAGAGATAGGAAACATAACGAGGAGATAAAAAAAAAAAAAAAAAAAAAAAGTTAAAAAGAACTTCACTCTTAGAAATGAAAAATACAGCAGTTGCAATTAATAGCATATTAGATAAAACAGAGAGTCAAATCAGTGATCTGAAAGACACAGTAGCAAAAAACACCCAATCAGAACAACAATGAGAAAAAAGAATTAAAAATAGTGAGAATAGTTTAAGGGGCCTCTAAAACAACATCAAGTATACAAACACTTGCATCATAGGAGTACCAGAATGAGAAGACAGAAAGAGCAAGGAACTGAAAACCTATTTGAAAAACTAATGACAGAAAGCTTCCCTAGTATAGTGAAGAAAATAGACATATAACCTTGGGATGTGCAGCAAGCTCCAAACAAGTTCAATGCAAAGAGGCCCACACCAAGACATCAAAGTTAAAATTCCAAAGATTAAAGACAAAGAGAGAATCTTAAAAGCAACAAGATACTTCGATACTTACAAGGGAGCTCCTATAAGACTGTCAGCTGATTTCTCAACAGAAACTTTGCAAGCCAGAAGAGATTGGCAGGAAACACTTAAAGTGATGAAAAGTAAGGACCTATAACTGAGATTACTCTACAGAGCAAAGCTATCATTTAGAATCAAATAACAGATAAAAGGGCTTCTCAGACAAGAAAAAGCTAAAGAAACTCATCAGCATTGAACCAATATTATAAGAAATGTTAGCCGGACTTATTTAAAAAGAAAAAAATATATTAAAAATGTCAATAATAAAATAACAACTGCCTATCTATTATAAACAATTACTTTCAAAATAAATAAATTAAATGTTCTAATTAAAAGACAGGGTGGCTGAATGGATAAGAAAACAAAATCCTTACATATGCTGCCTACAAGAGACTTGTTTTAGATTGAAAGACACACACAGACTGAAAGTAAAGGGATGGAAAAAGATATTTCATAAAAATGGAAACAAACGAACAAAAAAGCTGGGGTAGCAATTCTTATACCAGATAAAATAAGCTTTAAAACAAAGATTAAAACAAGAGACAAAGAAGGACCCAGTAATCCCACTTCTGGGTGTTCGCCCGAATAAACCCAAAACACTATTCATGTGCATCCACATGCTCACTGCAGCATTATTTACAGTAGTCCAGATACAGAGTAACCTCGGTACCCATCAGTGGATTAATATATAAAGCTGAGGTTGTACATATATAAAATGGAATATTACTTAGACATACAAAATTTAAATCTTGCCATCCTCAAAACATGAACAAATAGAAGGTATTGTGCTGAGTAGAGTAAGTCAGACAGAGAAAGACAAATGCCATATGATTTCACTTACATGTGGACTCTAAAGAACAAAATAAACTAACAAAACAGAAACAAACTCATGTATATAGAGAACATTTTTGTGGTTTCCAGATGGGAGGGAGTTTGGTAACAGGAGCGGTCACTGAAAAAGTGGAAAAAATTAAGTACAAATTGGTAGTTATAAAATAGTTACACGGATGTAAGTTACAGCATAAAGAATATATAGTAAATAATATTGTAATAACTATATATGATGTCAGATGGTTACTATATTTATCAAAGTGATCACTCCTTTAATTATATAAATGTTTAATCACTATATTGTGTACCTGAAACTAATATAATATTGTATACCAACTACAACTTAAAAATAAAAAAAATGAAAAAATGTGCTTACAATAATTTCATTAGTATTATAAATGATTGATGAGTAAGAAACAACAGAGAAAGAAAAACTATGCAGAGAGGGTAGAAAAAATTTCTTAGAGGATCTGATAACTGAACAGAAGTTTAAAGAACAAATGAGAATTTTCAGATGAATGAGATGATGAAAAATATTTCACAACGAGTGTAGAGATTGTGGATGAGTACAGTATATTTAAACTGCTGAAGACAGCCTATCCTTTTGGAGTCTAAAGAGGGATAGTTGATGGACAGGAGAGAAGCCTAGTGAGATAGGCAGAGCCAGGCTATACTGTTTTTTCATAATAAGACAATAAGCCTTGAATCTGTGTAAAAATTACTCACTAATTGTTATCTTTAGTTTTGAACATGCTTTATTTTCACTTTTCAACTTCCTGTTTCAGGCCTTTAATCCTTCAAACTTGAAAAATTATATTAACTTGATAATTATACCCTGTCCAACACCACCCCTACCAATCCAGCCCTCATTATTATTTGTTATGTTCATAAACATTCAATATCTTCCCTCTAACTAACAAAGAAGTTCCAAGCTCCATAATCTAATCTCAATCTATCTAATTTATTTTTATCTTTTATTTATATCCTCTATTCAAGCCTTTTTTTTTCTAAAGACGCTGTACTTTTACAATTTTATGCTATTCCACATGCTCATCTCTCTACCTAGAATGATATTCTCTCAACTTCCCCTGTTAACAATCTCACCTATTCTTCAAGTTATATTTTTATAATTGCTGATTTTATCTACTGAATGTCATGGTCCTCCCAGATTCCATCTGCATTTATTAGGCTCCTTCTCTGTGCTATATACTGTATTAAATATGCCCATATACTATCTATTTAAATATTCACAGAAATTATTTAAAGAGGAATTGTTGTCCCTCTTTAATATAAATTAAAACTGAGGATAAGAGAAGGTGAAGTTTAAAAAACTCACTCAAGTCGACGCAATTATTAAATGGCAGAGTCGAGGTTTAAACTTACATCTTTTGTTATACGTTGCTGTCTTCCTAATTTTCAGCTCACTTCTGAGCTCAAAATGTAACATGTTACTAAATTTAAGGTATTTTTATGTTGTATCTAATTCTTTTTGTATCTACCACATACAAAGCACATTAAATTATACAGATTTCTATTCAAGATGAATTATGGAATAAAAGTATAAATTAACTAATGAATAAAATATAACTCCCCAATTTTGTATGATCTTGTTTTCTAATATCTAGCATAGGGAAGCAGACACAGAACCACCCACAGCTGAGCACAAATCACATTTTTTTTAATTGTGAAAGCAAATTAAGTGATGTCTGAGAAGTATTTAAAAGTTTTAATTTAAATGATACTATATGCATTTGAAGATTTTTCACAATCATTGTAGATATTAAACTTTTTTGAAAATTACTTAAATTTATTTTGAGAAGTCTGTACTGAGGAAATTAGTTTTATGATCTAGTGACAAGATACTGCATATGAGCCAATATTTAAATAGTCAGGCCCATTTACTGGACACGAGGGTACCATTTATCTAAAAACTGCATTTAGTAAGTACAATATTCTTAGAGTTATTGGCTATTACTTTCTAGAGTTCATAAAATTTCATTTGGCCATTATTCAAGTCTAGTGTATATGTGTTTAAATATGCTGGACCAGTACATCAGAAAGTCTTCACCAGCTCTTTCTAATTTTACTCTCCCCCTTTTAAATTAAATCTCTTTTAAAGTTAATCAGTTGATTTAGCAAATTAAGATCAAACATTAAAAAGCAGAGTCAGTATTAGGCTAAAATAATTCTGATGCAGTTGAAGAATTAGTATAATTTTCAGAGACAGTCAACTACCAATAATATTTTAAAAAGCTAGAAAGAAAACCTTCATATTCAAATGTTACAGGAAAAACCTCTATCATTGTTGTATGTATGATTCACTTCATCTTCCCTCATTTTAAACATGCACCTTTATTTCATGCTGCAAAGGTTTATATGAAGCATGCTGATTTTTTATAGTGGTTAAGAAATTAATATTAGTCCTTTTACTTTTTAGCTCTCAGGATGTGTTTGAAGATCATTGAATTGTATATAAATGTTGATTGTTTTTCTCTCAATTGGAGAATAGATAAAAGTTACAGCAGCATATCTAGTTTATGAGTTCTGACCTATATTTCTTACTCCTTGTGAAATAAAATATTTGGTAATATGTTCTGGAAACTCAGTATGTGATTAGAAATTATATGAAAAGTGCTATGAGTGGTACATTTTGTTGAACTCTGACTCATACGTGGACAGATTTATCATTAGAGGTCAAAAGAGTAAATGGATGAGAAGGATTGAATTATAACTCTGAATGGCTGAATAAAACTAGAATAAAAGAGAAATAATGGATTAATAAAATGGAATGTGAAGATAAAAGTGAAAGTTAAAACTTTGGAACAAGTTCTTTGACCTAGTTCAAGTTACTTAAACCCTCTGAACCGCTGTTTGCTCATCTGTGGGATAATAATTGTATCAAAAAGATTTGAGCATTTAATAAGAATGTTGAATTTAAATAATGACAAAAACATATCTGTTTTTTAACTTTGGAAATGATGTACAGTGTATTTTAAAACCTTTTATAACAACATATTTTGTTATGGTCAAGTTTATTTAAATGGTTCATTTATACTTATTTCTTAGGCAATTATTTCAACGATAGAGTTAGTTCTATAAATCCTAGCCTACATATTACATATGTAATCCATTATAAAATATAAATATTTGTAATCTCAGGACTCTTTGTGAAGATTAAATAAGATAGTCAAGTTAAAGAGTTAAGAACAGTATCAGGCAAATACAATTTATTAATTATTAACTATTAATGTTACCTCTTTCTTCAAGTTAATGTGAAATATTATTATTAAACTGTAGATCATAACTGCCATTTGAAATATATTTAAATGATAATAGTTTTAAAAGATTATAATCCATAAGTTAATCAGATATTTCCCTGTGGCTTTATCTAAAATTGAACTATACAGGTTATAAACCATTTTGTCAAAGAGTGAAGTAAGGAAGTTAAGCATTATAAGTTTAGTGAGGTTTTCTTTCTTATCATTTTATATTTGTACCACTGGTGTACTTTGTACTTTTTACTGTGGTAAAATAGTGGCTATAGAGCAGAAGGTATCAACTATGGTACCATTAATTTTATGTCTTTGAACATGTCATTTGTCTTTTCTAAGGTTTGGTTACCTTCTAAAAATTAGGACATTCATAACTTCATTAGGCTGCTATAAGGATGAAAAGAGATAATGATTATAAATGTACTTTGTAAAAAGAAAGGTTTTATCAAAACAACTAACAATGTGTTTAATATAATTTTGATCAATATATACTTCTTTAAGCATAGGGGATCACTTTATAGTCTCAAAGTTGATGCTAAACTAACTCTGTGATTCGAAGCATGCAGTGCAGAGTTTTAGATTGTATGCCATGGAGCCAAGACAAATAAATGAGACAGAATAATTTTTTTTTCAAAAAGTGGTTCTGAGTCAACTGTATATACACACACACAAAAACAGAAGTTAGAGTCCTTCTTCATGCCATATACAAAAATAAACTCAAATGAATCTGATCAAAGACATAAATGTAAGGGCAAACACGATAAAACTCTTAGAAAAAAGCATAAGTATAAATCTTCATAACCTTCTATTAGAAAATTGTTTCATAAATATGATGCCAAAAGCACAAGCTATAAAAGAAGATCTAAACTGTACAGCATAAAATTTTTTCTTCAAAGAGCACCATCAAGAAAATGATAAAACAAGACAAAAAAAAAAAAGGAAAAGACAGCTCACAAAATGGGAGAAAAATTTTGTAACCATATAACTGATAATGGAGTTGTATCTGAAATATATATATATATATATATATATATATATATATATATATATATAAACTCTTAAAACTTAATGACAAAAAGACAACCCAATTAAAAATGGAAAAATGACTTGAATAGACATTTCTGAATAGAAGGTAAGTACATGATCAATAAACACAAGTGAAGATACTCAACATCATTAGCTTTTAGGGAAATTAAAATCAAAGCAAAGATTGTATACCACTTTATATACAATATTATGGCTATAAAAATGTCAAATAATAACAAGTGATGGTGAGGATGTAGAGAAATCAGAACCCTCATACACTGCAGATAAGAATGTAAAATAGTACAGCTGCTTTAGAAAACAATTTAACAGTTCCTCAACTGCTTAAACATAGAATTACCATGTGACATAGCAATTCTAATTCACCTAGAGCATTTAAAGTCTACACAAAACATGTACATGAATGTTCTTAAAACATTATTTTAAGTAGTCAAAAAGTGGAAACGATACAAATGTCCAGCAACTGATAAATAGAATGTTATATATGGATATGATAGATAAAATGTAGTATGTTCATATAATGAAATATTATTTGACAATAAAAGTAAATGGAGAGACATGGCAGAGTGAGAGATGTCCCCAGATCTCTCCCCTTGAAACAACAATAAGTTGAACACCTAAAACTCAACTAAAAACACCCAAACTGCACACCAGCACATCTGAGCATGGGATCTTCAAAAAAGAGCTAACAAAGGTCAGCACCCCGGGTGTCAGGCAGTGGACTGGAAGAAACAAAGAAGCTGCCTCTCACAACGAGACCACCCTGCAAGAGGAGAGTGAGGGGTGAATGTGTGGCATGTTCTCTGAACAGCCCTGCCTGGGAAAGCTAAGAACTCCACAGGACCTGAAGCAGTACCCAGATGTCAGGGCAGAAAGCAGAGAAGTGGGGACAGCAGAGAAGCAGAGATGGCAGAAAAACAACAGTTGATTGTTTCCAGCCATGGCTGCAAAATGTGAGGATGAGGCTCAGCCCTGATCCTCCAACGCAGAGGGCCTCTCCCTCCACATCCTCTAAGAAATCGAAAATAGCAGAGCCACAAGGGCATCTGAGCAAATGCTACTGAAACAGAATAACACAGACAGAGACTGAGACTGAGGGTAGCCAGTGCGATTAAACATCTATAAGAAAAAAAGAGGCATTATTAAGACTTTATATAAATATTGGTTCAAAAGGCTTAGACACCACCTACTGGAAAGCAAAAGAAAAATGCCTTTTTCTGCGAAAGGCTAAAGAGAGACCTTTATATAATAAATCTTCTTTCTGGGAAAAAAAAGCAGAATACACTTTCATTAATGCCCAAGCACAGATATAGTACTTTAAACACCATGAACCACCATGGTGACAATACATCTCAGAGAGAGAGAAAAATCTCCAGAAAATAAGCTAACAGACATAGAAATATGCAACTTAAATGGCAAAGAATTGAGGATGGTATTTATGAAAAAAACTCAATGAGATCTAAAAAAATTCATATCAACATTTCAGGATTTAAAAAAAGAGTAGATGAGCATAATAAGTTCTTTAACATTGAAATTCAAACACTAAAAAAAAAAACAGAATAGATCTTCTGGAGATAAAACAAGGAAACATTGCAAGAGTTGAAAAATTAAATAACAACCTTGGGAAATAGAGTCAGCCAATGGAGGAAAGGATCAGTGATATCTAAGACAGAAATCCAGAAATAAATCAATAGGAAGAAGAGAGAAACTGAAGAATGAAAAATAATAAAAGAGAAATTCAAGAACTAGCTGACAACATCAGGAAAGAAAACATAAGAATAATGGGCATTACTGAAGGTGAGGAAAAGGAGCAGGAATTAGAAAGCATTTTGAGACAAATAGTTGATGAAAATTTTCCAAATCTAAGGAATGAGCTGGAGATTGGAATTCAAGAAGTCAACAGAACACCCAATTACTTCAACCCAAAAAGGCCTCTCCAAGACACATTGTATTAAAGTTATCAAAAATCAATGAAAGAAATAATCCTCAGGGAAGAAAAAGAGAAGAAAACGGTAACCTACAAAAAAAGTCCATCAGATTATCGTTAAATGTCTTAGCACAAACCTTACAAGCCAGAAAAGAATGGAATCAAATCTTCAAATTATTAAATGAAAGGAATTACCAGCTAAGAATATTGTATCCAGCAAAGCTCACCTTTAGTTATGGAGAAATAAAGAACTGTCCAGACATACAAAAATTGAGGGAATTATCCACTATGAGGCCTGCATTACAGGAAATACTGAAAGGGGTCAGCTCACCTAAAACAAAAAGACCAAAAAAAAGAAAAAAAGAAAAAAAACATAATTAGGAATAAGGTGATAATCAGGCTCATAAAAACAGAGTGTAACCTTTACTAGGAACAGGGCATTATAAGCTTAAACAATAAGAAAAGATTTGCAATAGAAGATAGTAATTTAAGTTCAGCATACATAGGGACAAATTAAGGCAACAATGACTGAAAAGGAGAGGATTCAAAGATCCAGTTCGCAAGGGCGAACTCTGTGGAGCAGGATTTACTCTCTAGTGCTTACTCAATCTGCTCTTTGAGTGTGTCTTTTTCAGAGGCATCCCTGAGTGGTACTCTGGCTTTAATCAAAATTGGCCCCTGGTTGTGGCAGCCCAAGGAACTCCTGGGAGGGGCCTTGCTTTAGGCGAAGTTAAACTGTAGCCTGTGCACTTTCTAAGACCACTTAGCAAAGAGTCACCTTGCAATCCCCAGATGGCTATCACCATAGTGGGCTTAGAGGTGCCTCAAGAGGCTAATACAGGAACTGAGGCTGACTATTGCCACCTTGTATTTGCTTAACAAGAGTTACGAGCCAAGCTGAGGCCAGTTGCTGCTTCTTTGGGTTTTGTGAACTTTTGAGGGGTCTTAGGACAGTCCACAGAATAAGACAAGACAGGCATTTGTATAGAGTAAACCACTGGAGGCATCTTGGGTTGGCCTGCAATTTGGGAGGAGCAGAATCTCAGAGAATTGACTGGGTGGTGGAACCCATGCAGTCAAGTTAATGGAGACTCAAATATGGTGGCTGCCAGGTCCATGTGCTGGGTGGGGTGAGGACTCAACAAAGGAACAATGGATTCTACTTGTACTTCTTTTCAGGTGAGACCACTCCTCCAGCTTTCGCCCTGAAGCTAGGCAATTCAGTTCTTTCCAACATGTCCCCAGCACCTTTTGAGCTGCTGCCCCAGAACTGAAGCACAGAACAAAGGAGTTTGCCACCGGGTAAGTTCATTCATGGACCATTTAAGAAGAATGTCTGTGAATCCTGCAACCTTCTGTCTCACTCTGCCACAATCTCCACTGGCTTTTACAGACAGAGGTTGTGAGGACTTCTTTTCCTGGCACTGCAACCCTGGGCTGGGGAGCCCAGGGTGGGGCCAGGACCCCTTGCTCATTTGGGGGTACCTCCACAACCAAGCTAGCCCTCCTAATTCTCATCTGCTACATGCGGTTGTGGAACCAATCTATTTCATGTCTCTGCTTTTCCGACCAATCTCAATATGGTCTTTTTTGTATGTTCCTAGTTGTAGGACTTCTGTTCAGCCAATCCTCAGGTGATCACAATGATTGTTATTGCGTAGTTTTATAGTAATTTTGATGTGTCATGAGAGAAGGTGAGCACAGTGTCTACCTTCTACACCATCTTGACTATAAGTCTAGTAATGCTTTACCTTTGTTGAAGTGCCATTTAAAAGTGTAAATCAATAGTTTAAGTGTTCATAGCTTGACCTATTCATCATATTTCTGAAAATTAATTTTATAAATGTACTTTAGTATACATTAGTTGTGATCAGTTGATTCATAAAAATTTGATTGAAATATGTAATATTTCGAATTGTGAGATTAAACATGGTAACATTAAAAAAAGATTTTAAAACTCTAATAAAAACACAGATTCATATAAATATAAATTTAAAAGAGGACCAATGCTCTTTACTTCCATAGTATAAAAGTAAGCATGATCTTTGCAACATTCTACTATTTAAAGACAGTGATTGCCCTGAATATTTCTCAAGCTGAGTAGACAAAGGTGCAATTCACGAATTGTACTCTACTTATGTTTGTAGAAACATGTGGTAGAAAATTTCCGTGGAGGGTAAACATGTGCTAATAGATCTAACTTAGAATTTTAACGAAATGTTTTCCTTTTTGTTTTTAGAACAGAACAATGCCTGTAAAGTTAATTATTATGTTTTAAAAATAATAATTATGACCCTGGAAACAAATACTGTGTTTGTAAAAACTGAAGTTAATTGTATGATATTATTATTGGCATTATTTTTTCACTACTACTGTTCCAGATCATATTTTGAAAGACAAACACAAAAATATGTATTCCATATCCAAATGCCTACAACTAGCATCATTTAAGTTTAGCAAAACATCTTGTTGCTTATGTAAAACACTAAGACACAGTAAATGGATTGGAAAACTTTAGCAGACTTCAACTCATCAGGCATAAATTATAACTTGTATAAGGAAAACTTGAATGTATGCACAAATAGTCAAAATGTTCTAATTTTAAACAATTTTGAAACAGTAACATATAAGCTACATCAAAAGATTTAAGAGTTTAAAGTTATTTACATCTGTATGCCAATGAAATTTTTTACAGATGAAAACTTAATTTACTTTTGAAAGTACAGAAAATACTAATTTTTAGCTACAAAAAATAGATGGGGTTATTAAAATAATAAAACTGAGTATATGATTTGAGAAAATAGTTGAATCTGAATGTTTGACAAAACAAAAAAACTACATCAAGAACTTAAAAATGGGTAGCATCAAAAGCATGGTGGCATGAGAGATCTCCCCTGATTTGTAACCTTGAAATTATAACAAGCTGAACATCTACAATCCAACAGATAACACCCAGTCTGCACTAAAGCATGTCTGAGTGGTCTGTGCATCAGAGCATCTGAAGGTGGGTGAGTCACATGAGCAGAGAGGGGGAAAGAAGCCTGTTCTGTGGATTATAGCATGAAACTCCCTGCAGGACAAGGAGGAGGGGAAAATTAAGTGGTGTTTTTTTTTTTTTTTTTGACTCTTTGAAACCCCTAACAGTCCTGCCTAAGTGATCAGCATATTTCACATGGCAGAGCTCAGTGATCAGTGTGGAGAGCAGGACAGAAACTGAGTACAGAGGATTGATGGTTTTATCTTAGCAACTGCCATTACAAGGTAGAAAGGTGAGTCACAGAGCCTGGCTGCCTCCCCTCACCACCCAAGAGTGCAACCTCCCTTCACCTCCATACCCTCCCAGAGCTAGCAGCAAGCCCCAGGGAAATCTACACAATCAGTACAAAAGTATACACTGCAGCCAGTCCCAGTAACAGTGGAAAAGATATAGAAGTAAGGAAGCTGAAGCTTGAGGGTCAGAATTACCAAAGGAAAGCAGTCACATACACCACTGGACTCTCATAGTCCACATGACCCACAGCCAGTCAAGTTGATTCAGAAGGGAGAAACTAACCATTGCATCTGACAATTGGAGCAGTACTGGGACTTTAAGGTCCTTTCAGAGGCTCCATCCCCCTTTGCCCTTTCCATTTTCCCAAAAAAGTAAAGCCCTGGGAACAAGGCAACCTGGTCACAGAGGATACATGCATCTGCCCAGAGAATAAAAAGCATTTTCTATCTTAAAAGCAGAGGTACAGGAGTCTTGGCTAGTACGGGAGACTTGGGCACCACCTACTGGAAAACAAAAGAAAAATCTCTTCTTGTCAAACTACAAAGATATCACTATATATTAATTTTAATTTTTTAAATAAAAAGCAGAGTACATTCCCATTAATACATAAACAGATAAATAGTCTATCAAACACCATAAACAACCAGGAGACAAAGCAGACAAAAATAAAATAAAAGATCCCCAGAATAATTTTAAAGATTTAGAAGTATGTGATTTCAATGACAGAGAATTTAAGATTATGCTTCTGAAATAACTCAATGATATACAAAAAAAAATCTGATAAACAGTACAAAAAAACTTAGAAATGAAATCAATGAACAATAAGAATATCTTACTAAGAAGATTGAAACTCTAAAAAAACAAATATAACTTCTTGAAATAAAAAACTCATTAATATAGATGAAGAATAAAATAACAAGCTTAAAAATATAGCTAATCAGATGGAGAAAAAGATTAGTGATATCAAAGACAGAAATCCAGAAATGATGCAGATAGAAGACAGAAACTTAGAGTAGAAAAAAAATAAAGAATTCTATACGAACTATCTTATACCATCGAGAAAAGCAACATAAGAATATGGATATACCAGAAGGAGAAGAGAGGGAGAAGGGAACAAAGAGCATATTCAACCAAAATGTCAATGAGAATTTCCCAAACCTATGGAAAAACCTAAATATTTGAATCCAAGAAGCAAACAGAACACCCAATAATCTCAACCCAAAAAGGCCTCTTCAAAGACACATTATATTAAAATTGTCAAAAATTAATGATAAAGAAAGAATTCTCAAGGCAGACAAGGGGGAAAAAAGACAGTAACTTATAAGGAAAAATCCATTAGATTATCATTGGATTTTCAGCACAAACTTTACAAGTTAGGAGAGAGTGGAATCAAATATTCAAACTATTTTTTATTTTTCAATTATAGTTGGCATACAATATTATATTAGTTTCAAGTGTACAACATAGTGATTAGACATCTATATAACTCATGAAGTGATCACCCCAATAAATCCAGTGTCCATGTGACACCATGAAGTTATTACAATATTATTGAATATATTCCATATGCTAAACTTTCTATCTCGATGACTATTTTGTTACTACCAATTTGTACTTCTTAATCTCTTTCCCCTTTGTTGCCAACTCCCCCAACCCCACTCTCATCTGGTAATCCTCAAAATGTTTTCTGTATCCATGAGTTTGTTTCTGTTGTTGTTTATTTTGTTCTTTGCATTCTACATGTATATGAAATAATATGGCATTTGTCTTTCTCTATTTGACTTACTTCACTAGGTATAATATCCCCTAGTTCCATCATGAAATATCTTTTTCCAGTCCATTACTTTTTGTCTATGTGTCTTTTAATTTAAAGTGAGTCTCTTATCGACAGCCTATGTAAGGGTCTTGTTTTCTTGTCCATTCAGCCACTTTATCTTTTGATTGGAGCACTTAATTCTTTTTCATTTGAAGTACTTGTTGATAGATATGTAGTTATTGTAATTCTTTATTTAGACTTTTGAAACATATTTTTTTCTTCTTACAGAAGTCTCTCCAAAATTTTCTGTAATACTGGTGTGGTGGCGATGATCTCCTTTAGCTTTTTCTTGTCTGGTAAGCTCTTTATCTGTCCTTTCATTCTAAATCATAGCTTTGCTGAGTAGAGTAATCTTGATTGCAGGTCCTGGCTTTTTATCACTTGAAATATTTTGTGCCAATCCTTTCTGGACTGTGAAGTTTTCTTTGAGAAATCAGCTGACAGTCTAATGGGAATTCCCTTCTAAGTAACTAACTGCTTTTCTCTTGCTGATTTTAAGATTCTCTCTTTATCTTTAACCTTTGGCATTTTAATTATGATGTGTCTTGGCATGGGACTCTTTAGGTTCATCTTGTTTGGAACTCCCTGAACTTCCTGGGTTTGTATGTCTATTTCCTTCATCAGGTTAGGGAAGTTTTCAATCATTATTTCTTGAAATAGATTTTGAATTTCTTTTCCTCACTTCTCCTTCTAGTACCCCTGTGTTACAAGTGTTGCTGTACTTGATGTTGTCCCAGAGGCCCCTTGGACTAGTCTCGTTTTTTAAATTATTGTTTTCCTCTTCCTGTCCTGATTGGAATTCCTCTGCTACTCCATCCTCTAAATTGCTGATTTGATCCTTCTCTTCATCCACTCTGTTGATTCCCTCTAATGTACTCTTCAGCTCAGATATTGTATTCTTCATTTCTGACTGGTTCTCTTTTATGTTTTTCCATCTCCATTTGTATGTTTTCTATCTCTTTGTTAAAGTTCCCACTGAGTTCATCTACTCTTCTCCTAAAATCATTGAGCATCCTTACAACCAGTATTTTGAACTCTGCGTCTGATAGATTGCTTGTCTCCACTTCGTTTAGTTCTTTTTCTAGAGCTTTGCTCTGTTCCTTCATGTGGGACATGTTTCTAAGTCTTCCTTTTTTGGCTGCCTCCCTGTGTTTCTTTGTATTAGGTAGGGCTCGTAAATCTCCTGGTCTTATTAGAGTGGCATTATGTGTGTAGGAAGTATCCTATGGAGCCCAGTAGCACAGTCTTCCCTGGTCACCTGAGTGAGATGTTCAAGGTGTGTCCCTTGTGTGAGTTGTGTGTGCCCTCCTTATATAGTTGAGTCTTAGTCGCTATTTGCACTTCAGTGGAGGGGATTGATTGTGAGGACTGGCTTGTGAGGGATTCACTTTAACAGGGCTTTAGTACCTGCCCAGTCTGCCCTTTGGGTGTATCCCCCTCACAGCCCTGGGTAGTGCTCTATCTCTGATGCTGGTAAAGCAGGCCCCTGGGTGTGCCAGCCCAAGGACCTCTTGGGAGGAGCCCAGCTGCAGGCCAAGTTTAGCCACAGCTTGTGCACCTCCAGGGCTACCTGTTAAGAGTCACCAAGAAACCTGCAGATGGCTATCACCCATACTGGGTTTATGTGTCTCGAGAGATCAAACCAGGAACAGAGACCAGATATTGCTTGTTTGGGTTTTGTTAATTTTTGTGTAATTTTAGGAAAGTCTGCAGCAAGAGTCAAGAGAAGACATTTTAATGGGATAAATCACAGGAAGTGACTTGGGTGGACCCACAAGTTGGGAGAGGTAGGGTGTCAGGGAACCACCTGGACAGAGTGACCTGTTTTTCACAGCTTGATGATGACTCAGATATGGTGGCTACCTGTGTCCACACACTAGGAAGGGGTTAGACTTAACCAAGGAACAATGGATCCTGCTAGCACTTCTTTCTAGGAGAAAGATGCCCCTCTAGCTTTCACCCTGAAATCTGATAACTCAGTATCTTCCTGTATATCCATGGAGCTCTTCAAGTAGCTGTCCCAGTGCTAAAGCTCAGAGTGAGTGATTCTGTCACCGAGTAAGTCTGTGCATGGGCCCATAAGAGGAATGCCTGCAACTCTCACAGCCTTCTATCTCACTGAGCTACAACTTCCACTGGTTTTCACAGTCAGAGATTGTGGGGACTGCTCTTCCTGGCACTGGAACCCTAGGAAGCCCAGTGTAGGTCTGGGACCCCTTGCTCCTCAAGTTGGGGAGGGGGTTCTGCAGCCAAGTTAACTCTCTAGATTTTCCATTGCCACACACAATTGTGGTACCAGGCCTTTTCACATCTCTGCTGCTCCTGCCAGTTTAAGGTGACTGCTTATGTCTGCTCCCAATTATAGGGCTCTGTTCACTCAGACCTCAGGTGACTCCTAGTGATGGTTGCTCTGTAGTTTCATTATAATTTTGGTGTAGTTGCAAGCAGAAGCATTCACAGCAACCACCTTCTACACCATCTTGACTAGTCCCCCAGGAAGTCTTATATCTTGAGGGAGGTAGGTACAAAGAGGAACAGAAGAGGTTCATATAAATTAAAATATAAATCATACTTTCTCATCTTTGCATGTGAGTTTTGGATGCTTTTGATATTAGTCTATCTTTACAAAGGAGAGGAACAATTATATTAAAGATGCAGAGAGGAACAAAAGCAGTACATGTTTAGGTGGATGGGGACATGGGGACACTGTTCCCAGATTGATTTATCATGAAAATCACCTAGAGTGCTTTGCTCAAATGTAGTGCCCATACACAAATATCAGGAGATACTGGTCCTATAGGTGATTCTATGCAGCCCAACAGCTCAAATTTAGAAAAACCACCTTAAAACATAGGAAGCCATTATATTTAGAGCCTAGAAGGGACGAAAAAAAAAAACATGTGTTTTAATTTTATAGCACATCTCTATATTTGGCACATCAGGTAAAAATTTCTACTCAGAACCTATGGAGAAGAGGAGCATTGAGTTTGATGACATTTTTAACCTTTTTATGCTATTGTCTTTATATATTATTTGATACAAAAAGTGATCTATAATTTACATGTTAGTTATAACACTTAGTAACATAATGATCATATATAAACTCACCAAAGATTCTAAATCTTGTGTTTTCACTCAAATATATACATATATATTATTTAGGTAATTCTATAAAACCTTTGTCACATTGTAAATGGACTGTTTATTTTTTCATTCAACATTATGTTTCCAAGATTCTTCTGGGAGTTACATGCAGTAATATTTCATTCTCTGATGTAGAATATTATACTATGTAAACAAACCTTAATTCAATTATACTTCCGTTATTGTTGTACATTTGTGCTGTTTTCAGCCTCTTGCTATTATAAACATTACTACAATGGATATTATGTGTATGTTTCCTAGTACTCACAAAATAGTCTTTCTCCTGGGTGTACACTGAAGAGGGAAAAACTAGGCCGAAAGATGTGAACATGTTGAACTGAGCAGATGCTGACAAATGGTTTCTGTAATGATTCCCTTTGATCCTCATTATCTTAAATACTTGAGATTATCAGACTCCTTAATAGTTTCCCAATCATATGTATTTTATTGTTGCTTTAATTTGAATTTTCTGGATTACTGAGAAAGTTTGTACATAAGAAGCTTTTTATACACTTACTGTGTTGTTTATTTTTCTTATTGATTTGTACCAATTTTTTATATATTCTATATATTAATCTAATTTTAGCTTTATATTGCAATAACCTTTCTCCACTCTGTGACATTTTTTACTTTATGTTATTTTTATTTTGTTTTGGGATTTTTAAAAATTCTTATTAAGATAAAATTTAAATGCATAAAAAGTAAACAGAATAACATAATGAGCCCCATGTGCCATCATCCAGCTTCTATAATTATTAATATACTAACATCCTTATTTTATCTATACTTCACTCATCCTCCAGAAATGGCAAATAGAAGAAATATGTCAATAATATTTATCTCTTAGATTAAGCATGATACTCAAGCATAATTGAAGCTATGAGAATACCATACTTCTCCATATGCACTTAACTGATTTTCTTTCTGTGTTTTCTCTGTGTTTTTGTTTTGTTTTGTTTTAATTCGGGGAACCCTGGTGTAGTAACATCTCAGTATAACTACTTATTTCAAGATGTTATTTGGATATTATCAGAATTATAAAAATTAAAATTTATTCTATATTTTTGCTACAAACACGGAAAAAAGAATGCTTTAGAAAAAATATTTATAATCTAATTATTCAAATATTATAATATATATTTAAATGGTGCATTGTAATATCTATTACCAGTGTTTGTTTTGAGCAAAATTATGCTACGACGACAAAACTATAGATTTTGTGGAATGTGAACACTAACTAAAGATAGGCTTATTTCGGTGTTATAAGTACCAAGTTTTGGCATAGAGAAAATGAAAGGATATGCAATGTAGATCTATTTTTTTTTAAATTTTACGAATATGATTTGCTTTCTGTTTATAATTAAATGTGCATATGTAATTATTTTCCTGCTCTTTCTGAGAAATACAAAGATCACTTCTGAAGAATTAATACTGAACTGAGCCAACAGAGAATTTATATTTTTTAGTTATTTTAACGTTCATTACACTGTTAATGAAAGAACTAACTTAGAAATTCACGAAGTCTAATGTGTGTTCCTTAAAGCACTCAATATTTTTCTTAGAAAAGTCATTTAGAAAACTGTAGCATTAACCAAAAAAAGACACCTTAATCTAACTTTGTAAATAACATTTTTGTGAATTTCTAGAAAAACAAATTCCAATTTTTAATAATAATAATAATAATAATAATAATGATTAAAAATAATGAGATCCTATTAGTCGAAGATAATAATTCATTGGTTCTTGTTTAAAGAGCTTTGATATCCACAGGGTAATTTTGAAAGTAATGGATTCACAGGACCAAGGAGAATGGAAGATGGAGGATGGAGATATATGAAAACACTTGGTATACTTGGCCTTCAGTTTTACACTAAAAGGGCCCATCTGTCTATGTTATATTTTGGAAGGACCATCTTAAGTGTTTTGAAATTAGTGCTATTTCAGAGGTGTACATTGTATTATCGGACTTCGTATATTTTATCTCTCCCCCTTTCCCTAAAGTTTCCACTTATAACACCCAAGTTGCTAGGATTGACATAGATTAACTTCACTACAAATAATCGTTTTTTAATTATCTATATCTGCTGTAAAGAGTAGACTCTCAGACAATGAAGAATAATAAATCTAGGTTTTTGCTATCTGGGAATACATGAACAACCAAAAACAAAACAAACAAACAAAACAACTTACATGTTGTTTAACATTGTTTTTCTCAGAATACACCAGCTATTTAAAAAAAAGTTTGGACGTATTTTTTAACTAAATTTCTTTTAGAACTCTAAATTAATTTTTGATTTTTACTTCCATATCATTGAGAGAGCTCAGAGTGGAAGTCAGGAAGTTCATGATGAAGTTCCTTTTTGGTAATCTGGCATATATCCTTTATACTTATCTTTTTTTTAATATGTAGCAAGGAAATTTTTATCTAGATCTAATCTATTTTTTCTAAGGTTTCGCTATTTTGTATAATTTTTCATGCTCTCATTAGAAATTTCTTACATAGTTGATCTTGAAATCATTGACTATAAAAAGAAAAGTATAATAATGCCTCAAAAAGAATCTGAGGAATTCTAAATTAAATAGGAAAATCTGTTTTTTCTTTCTACTATACTGTGCAAATATTCTTATCTTGTTTCTATAGATTGAATTAAAGGGAGAAAATTCTGAGACTAACTATGTATGCATAGAGAATAGAGAATGAATTTAGTTTTAAGGCAAAAGAGCTTTTCCTTTCTTATCCTTATAACAAGAAATAATGGGATTACTGAAAGAAATGTTTTAAACAAGTATTTATTTAGTTGAAAAGATGTTTTTAATCTTATGATGAAGGTGCTAAGTCATGTGTTTTTTTCCATTTTTATAATCTGATAAAGAGAAAAAACAAGCATAATTCAAAATTTGCATATGTTTTAAAAATACATTACCAAATTTTAGCTGCATGTGAGTACTCATCCAATAAAAGAAGGTATGTAGATAATATCTGCCATCACAGTTATTCATCTGAAGTGGAGACAAAGAACAACAGACTTTATTTAACAGTCACATAAGATCCTATATCAAGATTCCTCAATACCATATAGATTTTTCCTCAATACTATACTTTGGCAAATAAAATGCCAAAAAAATAATTTCTTTTCTAAATGTAATAGGATTTTTTACTATTTACCAAATCAATGCATATTACGTATCTAAAGGATTCAGAGAATTAACAAAATAGACTCAGATATCCAGAACTCTAACTAGTTATATTTTTGTAATTTGACCATACCATACTTAAAATTGTGTTTCCTGTTTATTTTTCACAAGACATTATGCCATTACTGAGTTGTTGAATTTTTTGGATGAGAGAGCATTAAGTATCTTAAAAAATATTTTTATGATTGAACATTGCCTCTATGTGTTATTATTTATTTAACTTTTTCCCAGTTTTTGAACATTTAAACTATCTCTAATTTTCCATGATATGAAATATACCACAATAAATATCTTTGTGCATTTGTTTGCAAAAACCTCTCTGATAATATTTTTTTTTCAGAATATATACTTAAAATTAAATGATTTGTAAAAAGAGAAAATTATATTTTTAAGGCTTTTGCTAAATTTCCTTTCAGTAAGATTATACCAGCATATTCTTACCAAAACTATATCAGAGTACCTCTGTTTTCTTATATCTACCAGCTTTTTTTTTTTTTTTATGAACAAACATGATCTGGTAATTGAAAAATCTAGGTTTTTTTAAAATTTAATATGTGTTTCTTTACATGTTGATTTTTATGTATAGCTTGTTTTCTTTTATCATTTGTGCATTATTTGCTCATATCCTTTCAAACTTCACTTCTGAAGAATTAAACAAGTAATATCTGGGAGTCCTGACTTTAGCAAACAGCTGACACAGCTGCCCCAAACTGACTCTTCATTGTGGATTTTCTTAGTCTGTTCAGGTTTCTATAACAAAATATCATAGATGGGGTGGTTCATAAACAATAAACAGTCATTTCTTATAGTTCTAGAGACAGAATTTCAAAATAAAGGCATTGGTACACTCACCATGGCACTTCCACTTCATAAACAGTGCATCTGGTTGTAACTTCACATGGTAGAAGGTGCAAAAAAGCTCTTTCTGTCCACTTTTATAAGGGCACTATACTCATTCAAGAAGGCTTCACATTCATGAACTAATCACCCCCAAAGCCTTGACCTTAAAGTAGCATTCCATTGGGGATTTAATTTTCAACATGTGAATTTTAGGGAGAAACAAAAATTCTATGTATAGCATAGATAAATGGTATTTTATAGATACTGAAGAATTTCTTCTCTAATTGCTAATTCTCTATGTCCTGGGAGCTTAAATTCTTCCCTCAGATTAATTATCAGTGATTTAAGGATCCAAGGATGTTGGCATGTTACTTTATATAATGCACCTTAATGATATGCCAGGGTAATCAAGGTCAAAATTGCACTGGATAGAAAATCGGCTTAATGAGCAATTAGCATTATTGTTCTTATTTCTAAATGTAGGTTCTATTAAATTTTCTCCACATTAAATAATATCTTACTAATCATCTGCATTTGGTGCTACTTTAGTCTTTATCATTTTTCACTGAGATGTTGAACTAAAATAAATAAGTAAATAAATGAACGAACAAATAATAAAGACTAAAGAATGACGGAAAATAAAAAAAAGAGCTTATAAAATAACTAAGCTTTTAGCTGAATGTAAAAAAATTTAAAACTACATAATATAAATAAAATATGAAATATGAAGTGGCATATTTACAGTAGTCTTACCTTTCTAGCTACCTCTTCAAGTCAAAGCTCAGTATGCACCTTCTTGTGCTCTTCCTTTTACTTTAATATTCTAATTTGTCCCCAGAAGAACTGAATATTTTAAAGGTCCTATTTGAATATCATCTTCTCCATGAAACTGTTTCAGAGCTTCCTATTCCTCAACCCTAGTATACATTGTTCCATTTCATAGTGATTTGTACATGTTTCTAAATGTCTGTCTTCTCAATCTCATTTAAAACTTAAGAAAGTTTTTCATAACCTTTGTATCTCTAGACCTTGCAAGTTTTGGAATATTAAAGATGCTCAGTAGAAATGTGTTCAATAAATGCATTAACTGATTAATTAATTTAAGGGAAGCTAGAAACTATTTAAACACATGGATAACTCTGTTTCAAAAGAAACGTTTTATATCCAGAAAATTCAGCAAGCTTTAAATATCCTGGGATTTTTTTCCATTCATATATCATATAAATTTTTAATTTTTTCTTAATTTATTAATTTATACAATAATAAATCTGTGATTCTATTTGACTGGGTAAAAGGAAGTAGATAGCCAATTACCTAATTAATTGAATTAGAACCCTTTTCATATCATTTTCCTACTTTTTCATTTTTTTATTTAAGTATGAAAAATATATTTTATTGGCTTTTACTGGCCTGGCAATTCAATTTTATGTTACTTTTAGTAATTTTGGAAATATTGTATGACAATCTTTTTCCTTTCTCTGCTATAATTTAATTCAGTCTCCATTTACTAAAATTGTGTTCCAAGTGTTGAGTTAGTGATAGGAACTTGGGAATGATACAGAGATTAATTAGGCACAGTCTTTACTCTCAATGAATTTATGATCTAGTACAGAAATGACATGCATATATAGATTACTAATGATTTCATAATAATATGGTGTAGTAAGTAGCATAATTGATATATCAACAAATACCTGAGAAAAGGTTTGCTAATTTTGCCTAGAGTTCTCAATGAGGAGCATAAAATTGAAGAAGGCCTTAAAGAAAAACTGAGATCTTAAAGAGACAGGAGGAAAGTAACTATAGGAAGAACTAAAGCAAGAATTTGTAGAATGTGTTTCTTCATGCACAACTAATCCTTTTAAAAAGTTGCGTTAGGGAAAAAAATGGGGAGTGGGAATTAAAAGCAAATTAGCATCAAGTTTAGATTTTAAACTCCACATAATAAACTTTAAATTTTACATTCGGGGCCAAAAAATATTCTTGAACATAGAAATTACAGAAATTATTCTATGCTTTAAAAATTTAACTGTGATAAAAGTGTGAGTAGAATAGTCTTCAGAATCTAGAGTCCAGAAGGATTAGGAGGCTGAGGCAATAGTAACTGATCCACGATTACCTGGGCATAATAGAGGTAGAACTGATAAAATTTGGTAACTAGTTGGATAATAGGATGTTAGTTATCAGATTGCTAAACCAAATAAATGAATGACAATTACCATTAACCATGAAGATAAACAATATTCTTTTCACAAGACAAAATATCATATACAATGTAAAAAAAAGATATTAATAAAATGTATTTCATTGTGCAGGAACCAATGTGATACCTCATGCCTTTCATTCATCCCTCCTTAAGCCACAGCATGGATAAATAGGCCTATAAAGTTTGGTGGAAACTGTAAAACAATTTTGGGGAAGTGAGTTTGAGACATCTCCTATTCCCCTGCTCTTTTCTACTTTACATAACTCCCTCCCCCTGTCCTTTCTTGACTAATTCCTCAAATTCAATGTTCTGAATACCACATTTATTCAACTCAAATAATTTGCAAAATCCAGGGTTCTCTGTTCTCTCAACTCCTTCTCAAAATAGATCTTATTCCAAATACTGGCTTGCATGTGGAAATGGTACAGCCACTCTGAAAAATTGCTTAGTAGTTTGTTGTGCAACTAAACATGCACTTTTCATATAATCCAGCTATCTTATTCTTGAAAATTTATCCTAGATAAATAATAACATGTCCACAGAAAAAAAACTTGCAAAGTAATTTTATTTGTTATAAATCAAAACTGGGAAAAATTCAGATGTTTTTCAGTGACTGAATTGTTAAACAAACTGTAGTACACCCATAACATGAAATGTAACTCAATAATAGCAGTGAACAAACTATCAATATGCGCAACAACCTGAATAAATATCTTGGAAATTGTGATGAGTGGAAAAAGCAAATGTCAAAAAATCATACATATATATGATTCCATTTATATAACATCTTAGAAATGGAAAAATATGAAGATGGAGAACAAATTAATAATTTCCAGGAGTAAATAATGGTAGTGAGCAGGGAGGAAGGTGTGACTATAAGAGTGAGCCCAATGAAGATCTTTATGGTGATAGAATAGTTTGATATTTGACTGTGATAATGGTTACTTGAACCTACACATGTAATTAATGACACAGAACTCTATACAGATATTGTACCAATGTCAATTTCCTGGGTCTCCTATAATTCTATAAGATGTAATCTTTGGGGTAAACCAAATGAAGGGTACATGAGACTTCTTCGTACTATATTTGCAATTTACTGTAAAGCTATGATTACTTAAAAATAAAATGTTTAAAAAGTTGTTAAGCTTATCTTTTTTCTTTCAAGACTGACTTCATAAGCATGCAACTCGTGTATATGCATAGGGCCTCACATTTGTAAGGACTCTACACTTGCTTTAATATTGTGTTATGCATGTTGAAATTGTTAACTTTTTAACAAGGGACCCCACATATACATTTTTCACAGTGCTTCACAAATTATATATTTCATCCTGGTTGTCCTAGCTTTTTCCTGGTATTTGTTTAAGAGTATTAAACTATTTTCAAGTGACTGTTAGGGAACCTGACTCATTAAGTAGAATTTTATTATTTCAGCCATCATTTAAGACTGAAAATTTTCCAGTCATATTTCTTCATCACAAATATCAAACAGAAGGGTGGCATTCTGAAGAAGTGGCCAAAGACCTCTAAGACAACACTAATGCTTTGGAGCTCCAAATAAAAAGGATAATCTGATTCTGATTTTTATTTAATTAAACACAAGCCAGATGATAAATATAAAAAAGTAACTGTAACTGTATTATCCCAACATATGTTACTTTTTAGATAAATAAAATCAACATATGTAAAGAACACTTTAATCAATGTACTTTTTTAATCTTACTGTATTTTTTTCACTATGAATTGTCACGCAACTCAAGACTTTTATCTCACTGATTATAAATTTCCCATGCTTTTGGAGTTGGATCAGAAATACTTCCTTTTTACATTAGAAGAACTATTTCAAGATTTATTGTGGAAAAACAAGAAAAACATGATAGTACTTAAGAGACTAGTTTCACATGTTTCATAGATATCTGAATTGCTTGTCTTGATAATGATAATCTTATCTGTATATTAATACACATTGCAAAAACAGAAAAGATTAACTCATCTGGAATTTTAAAATGTTCTTCTTATAGCTTTTCTACTTCAGTTCTATAGCAATGGGAAGTTGTCACTTTACTAGTGCAAAGGAAAGAGATAAGGATAAGAATGAGGACTAATAAAAAGACAAACCTTAAATCTTCTTTTGCTGACTTTACTTTTTGCTCCCAATTAAGCATGTGTAAATTGCTCTGGTAATACTTCTATCTTCCCTTATTACCTTTTCTCTGTTTTCTTATTCTTTTACCTCCTACCTCTTCTCATGCCACAACAGAGGGGAAAATTGTGGTTATAAGAGTTAAGAATAAAAGTGTTATTCAAGTTCGTCATCATCACTACCATCAACCTCAAAATTAAGATCATCAGAGCTGTATTTTTATACTGTGATATTTGAAACTTTGCTTTCTTCATTTGTATCTTATATCCTAGTTCTTTTTTTGCCACTTCAACATAATATTAATTTAAATGTAAGTCTATTTTCTAATTAGGATGATCAATTTACATTTTATTATATATAAGACTATTATATGAATTTGCTTTGCAATTTGTGAGAATGAGAGCTTTTATAATAATTTATATATTTTCCAAATCTTTCTGATATTTTAAGTATGAACTGATACATGTAAGGATTAAAGATATAGGCAAATCTATTTCAAATGATGTTATAAATGTTTAATGATGATTTAAATTTTTTATATGTATGCATCATTGAGAAGAAAGAGATTTTGCCATTTTTATTATAATCCAATATTTTCACTGATTTCCTTAAGAAATAATATCTAAGAAAAAATGCTATAATGTATTCCTGATACTAAAATTTTCTAAAACATGACAGGGAATATTTTCCAAAGGAGATTCTGTCTCCATATGTGTAATCAGAATTTTAATTATTTAAAAGTAATTAGGCAGGCAAAATTTCCTCTAAAAATCAAACTTCTGTGTATTTGATAGAAACAAACAAGTAAAAAGTTGAACAATTCTTCCCATTAAAACAAAGGAACAAACAAAAAACAAACAGAAAAAAAGATATTGCCTTAAATTTCAAGTGCAATGAGGGTGAAATTCTGTAGGGTAAAACCTGTTTCGTTATTACCATTGATATTGTACTCAGGAGAATTTGGCTGCAGATGGAATTTCCATCTGGAAACTGGTCTGCTTATAATCTTGGATAGTTTTATTGGCTTGATCCTCTAGAGGCAAGTAAATTCTCTAGTTGGCTCCTTTGGATATAGTTAAAGTTGCACTCCTGCAGAGAATTTCTGTAATGAAGACATGGACTAAGTGCCTTGAAAATTATGATGAAGTAAAAATTTTAAATATATAATGAAGAAAGATTAATTATTTTTATACACACTTTTAATACTATATCTAGACAAAGTACTATAAATTTCAATGTTACAGTATAATGTGTTATAGAAAATCACTATGTTTTAATTATGATTATGTTTTAAGGGACTTCTATCAGTGATAGTTTCTTTCTCTGCTCAGCACGTGTGTAATTTTTAAAAACCTGTGAATTTCTTTTTGATTAAAATTAAAATGAAAGATATCCTGTATCACTTTGTAGAGTAAAAATAAAAGTAATTCTTCTGCAATGAGTCTGGGTTTCAAAAATGTGCCACAAAACTGATTAAACCAAACAGTCAAAAAAGCAAACATTTTTGCAATCTTAAGAGAAACACTTCATTGTGAGTATCATTAGCAAAGGTTGAAGAAATTTAATTTAGTTTCATATGATAAACAAGGATGTGAATATGAGTAGAAGTCTCAGTACTTTTGACTTTTCTACATTCACAATTATGTACAGATCTGTGGTAAAACGTTTATTATTATTTGATTGACATTCAGGCTGCCATCAAGTTTAATGTAGCACATTTTTTTAAATTCAGTCTAGAAAGACAAACAGAAAGTAGAAAACATAATTTGAGACATTTTGAAAAGCTGACAACTAATTATTTTAAAGTCAGATCATTTAATGGAGAAATATGTATGTATAGTCAAATAGATAATCATATTAATCTATATGATTTGATTTTGACAATAACAGAAAGACAGTTGAGGAAAAATAACCCCAACTATAATTATTTTTGAAATGATTAACTTGGAGTTATTAATTTGTATAAAGCCCTGGGCTCTAAAGTTTAATCTATTTGACTATTTTGTAATGACTTTAACTTTTGGCTGTTTCTAACTTCCACCAAAGAAGAAATGCAGGGTGTCAACAGTAGAGGAAAAAAAAGAAACTTCCCTTCATATAAAATCATGGTGTCCATTTCTAAAATTTAATCTATAATTACTTTTATTTTACTTTTTTCTTGATAATGTAAGCATATTAGTGCTGAAGAAGCTTCCAGAAAAACAATTAAAATGATAAAATCTTGAAACTAGAATTAGGGGTTCTTTTTCTGAAGATAAAAGTAGTTAATTTTAAAACAGATGGAAGAACTAAAATTACTGACAATACTTTGCCATAAATATACTACTTTCTTAGCCTCCAAAAATGAAACAGAATGAAATTACCAATGGATGTCAAAAAGGTATAGAAAATTAATGAATGATAAATTTATAAAAAATTATTGCAGATCCTAATTAAGTTATAAGATAAAACTAATAATTCCCTGATTATAGGAATAACAAAATATCACTGCTAAAATTTTCAAAGTAAAATATCTAGACATCATCCTGAAAAAAAACAACAACATTTTATGACATATTCTTCTAGTTTACTTTCTATTTTGCTTCCATTTGTCAATGTAAATATTTATTAAGGAGGTACCATGTGCCAGATTCTGTGAGGCATAATGTTGAACAAAACCAATATCAGTTCCTTGTATTCATGGACCTTAGAGGTTAATAGAAGAGATTGGCATTAATTAAATGATTAAAACAACAATTTTAAAATAATTTGTACTAGATTAGGTATAGGGAAACAAACTAAGAGATTGTTGCTATGACACTGGTAAGAAAAGAGCATAGTTTGTGATGGTATTTGAAAAAGAAAGAGGTACAGGAATTTGTGAGCTTTGTGGTCAGTAATATTTATTTATATACTCAATTAAGTATCTGAAAAATATGGATCATTTTTATCTTATTGGTTTAAGATGATAAGTTTATTCTTACATAATACTTTAAGATTTTAAGTTTATTTTTCCTTCTTGAAGATTTGTACAATTACACTAGTACAGGCAGGCTCACATAATTAAAGTCTTTTAAATTTTTTTAGCATAAAAAAATTATAATTCCCTATGGATTTATGGCAGGAAAAAAAACACTAATTTTAAAATTCTCACTAATTAAAACTTATTTTATGAATTTAATCTCTCCCTTCAAATTTGGTGTGGCTAATTAAAAAATAAATCAGCAATTTGAAAAATTGGAGATTAAAATTAAGATTTATAATTAACAAACATATTCTATAATATTTTCTCCTCATTTGATTCATTCTAACTGATGAAACATTTCAAAAACCATCTTTTTGAGTCAGTGAAACTGACACTTTTGAAATAAAAAAAAATCATTTCTCTTCTCTTTTTCTCTGAAACAAAACATTGAACAATTATTTTTCAGGAAAATGAATTTCTAAAAATCAATGTCTTTCTGATATTCATATGATTTTATCAAAAAACATTAATTATAATTCAGCAGTTATTTAAAAAGTATTTCCTTTATATATTATAAAGATGTATTTGAATAAAAACTTTTAACATTAAAAAATCACTGAATATTTAAACTTTTTCTTTAATAAACTTGTAAAACAAATATGCTCAAGAGTTTACATTTCTTGGAATTCTCTCTTAATGTTATATATCTACAGTGGTCTCATTTCCAAATGGATCTAGTTAATCTCACCATTCTAGAGTGATTCTACAAAATGGCAGCATTTTTTTCCTAATTATTTTCATAATATGAAAAACAGTTTCTTAAAATAACTTGTCATAAAAAGTATTGATTTCATCATTTATTTGATAGTTAGTTTGATTAAAACAATGTAATCAAGTTTTCCACCAGAAAAATTTCATCTTAGGTATTTAAATATCTTTTTTAAAGCATTTTATATGATTTTATTATTAGTTTCAAGTATATAGTACATTGGCTAGATATTTATATAGTTTATGTAAAGATCCTCCCAATTACTCTATCACCCATTTGGCTCTACACATAGCCATTACATCACTGTTGACTACATTCCTTATACCATACTCCCCATCCCCATCTCTCAAGTATTAATTTGTAATTCTCTAGCTCTTCACCCCTTTCTTCAAAACATCTTTTGCAATAGAATTTATACAAGGTCAGTTACTAAGTAACATTTAATTTCTCTTGTCCTCCCCAGTTCAATATATATATATATACATATATGTATATATATATATATGTATATATATATATACATGCATATATATATATATATACATATATACATATATATATATATATATGTATATATATATATAATTTTCTTTCTGAATCGTTTGTACATGAAGTAACAGAGAAAGTGTTAAAAAAGCCCAGATAGGAACTGACATCTACCTCCCTTGAGATTTAAATTATTAATCAGTGCTTCATCACAGGTATTAGTTTAATCGCAAGCTAGTAGCAAACAGTGAATGTGTTCTGGCTATTAAAGGCACAAGTTTGTTTAGAAAGGAAAAGTGTAATTCAGTCAAAAACAATTACTTTGAAAAAAAAAGTGTTCTAATTCAAACAACTAGTTACTAAAGATGTTTTCAAGGAAACTATGTAGCAATGTTTTTAAACCAGTTCATGTAGTGGATATAGATATTTACACATCCCATTGGCAATAACAACAATAGCTATTTGCATTTCTAATTGAGAATCAAGAGAGTGACTTCATCTCTGAACTGATAAAAGAGTAAATTCATATTGCTATGTGTCACTAGAAAAGACTTGTGGAATTAAAACATTGCATGTAAAAATATTAACAAACTTTTATTTTCTTTAAGCTGCATTCTAGCTCAGAGGATTTTTCATAAAACTCCCTTATAACTGTTTGCGAACTATTTACTTTTAAACTTTAATTTAACGATGTATTTTTAAATTTTTTAAATTGCACCACGTTGCATAAAACAACTTAATAGAACATGTTATTAAATACTAGCTAGGGCAAGGAAGTTACGTATAATAAAAAAAATCTTGAAATTCTTTGTAGTTAGATTAAAGATAGTTTTAAAAGCTGAAATCAAAAGACAGAAAAACTTAATAAAGTAGGTAATAAAATCGCACAAAGACATCTTTTCTATACTTAATGAGTCAATTGTAAAATATGCCCAAATATGTAGTATATTTTATAGTAGCCTAATTTAAGGTATAATAAATTGAACACTAAATGCATACACCTCATAAATATACTTGACTGTAATTCTTAAAGCCTTGTTTGTGTCAACAAAAACCTACAGTGATTTTAAATGTTATATATGTGATGATATTCCCTTGAGGAAAAGGAAATATTACAGATACCTCAGAGTTAACAATGATAGGCAAAGGCACTCAAGTAAAGAGATGACTTCCATGTCTCTCTCCTAGTTTTCTAAATGCTATGATTCCTTAGAACAGGGCTCCCCAACCCCTGGACCACAGACTGGTACTGATCTATGGCCTGTTAGGAACTGGTACGCATAGCAGGATGTGAGCAGCAGGAAGGCAAAGCCTCATCTGTATTTGCAGCTGCTCCCCAGGGCTAGAATCACTGCCTCAGCCCCACCTCAGATCATCAGACATTAGATTCTCATATGAGTCAGTCTCTGGTGCCAGAAATGTTGGCCGCCTTAGAGGGAATCTTCCATTGAAGACTGAAATAGATGATGACTTCTTAGGATAAATGCATAGGTACCCAGAAACACAGTCAATTGGTGGCATAAATGATTATTGAATATAGACTGTTCTTTGCTTTTACTTAGCTCTCATCTTTAGTCTGTTAAATTATTTGAGATTCCCATATTTTATTTTAGATTAAATTTCTGTGTGTCTAACAGAACCTAATGAAATATATTTGCATTACTTCAGTGATAAAGCACATTAATTTGTTGGTAATCATTAACCTGTAATCTAGATTGACTCATCAAATTATATTAATTAATAAAGAACTGTGTCTTGAGGTAAAGAGTATAAAGATAGGTGGGACAGGAGAAAATCTAAAAGCCACTAACTCATGTCCTTATTGAAAACTTGTGACTTGAGAACAGCTCAAGATGACAGTTCAAGGAGTATGAATGTTAAATTCCCACAGGGTAGATTTACAGTTTTGTTTTGTTCTTAGTTTAATTTATTTCTCAGTTTTGTTTTCAGAACTGTTCACTGATCAAATTCACAGAGGGTATGGGGAAATTGAGGCTGTGGTAATCATAGGACAGGATATAGGTAGTGCAAGACTGGGGTTTTAGTTTAGCAGCCATTACTTGGTCGACTTGGTTTAATAAGGAAGATGGAGAAATAGTTGGAGCAAAGGTAAAAAACGTTTAGTTTTACATCACTTTTTTTTTATAATGGTGAGTTTGAGTAGTGGAGAAAGAAAACAAGTAAGTTTGTCTATTACTTAAGGCAATGCTGTAAGATGGTAGGCCTGAGAAGAGTGAAATATGGAATTTGCGGTCTCGATCAGCATGAGAAAATTGGATATCTGGGGTGACAATTGTATGGGAAAAGTACTGAGGCAAACAGAAAAAGACAAAAGGAAACGGAGGAAAGCAAAAGACAGAAACAAAACACAAATTTCAATGAGTGCTTTTCATTGTTTAAACGATTACCTCTTTTAGTTTTCTTCCTTTCCATTATTTGTTCTACAGAATCTATGAATAGTTCTAAGGGCACAGCTCCAGATGAGGCTGGGCTTAAAAGCTACTTGGTCAAATCCAGAGAAAAAAAGCAGAAGTAGATATTTGAACATTTCAAACTAGAGCTATGATTAGCTTTTTAGAATAGTTTCTTGGCCAGGAGAATATGCATTTAGGCATGTGTGTTTCTGCATTCCACTGAAACATGTTTCAATTGTCAGTCAAAGGTTTTATCATAAGTGCTATCATTAGATACCATGGAGTTAAAGAGATAGACCTATTCTTTACTCTGAAAGAAGAAAAAAATGGGGGCTCTCATCTTGTCTTTCTACATCTCAGACACCCTAGGGATTTTTTGACTTCAGGCTTCTGCCACATATATTGCCATCAAAGCTCAGCAGAATTTTTTTCTTCACTACTTTAAGATTAAACTTTGTAGCAACTTTTGTTCAGTTGTTGCCTTTGCTCTATTTTTTGTGCCCTCATTTATCCATCATTCACTGATTTCTGAAACTTTTTCTGAATAAGAAGATGAGCTCCAGGTATACACACTGGTAGGACATTAGGCTATGTATAGTATTCATTGCTATTTTTCCCTTAAAAGTTTAACATATAATAAGGAGGGTTAAATGAGTTCACTGAAACATTACTGTATTTCACAACAGTAGGCACTTTTCATAAGCTCTGCAATCCTTGTGTAGGCAATGATAAATTAGACAGATCTTCCCAAAGATAATTAAATTTATTGTTAAAACTCTTTGATTCACATAATTATGCAATAATGTTGTGAAATAGCCCTGAAAGAAAGGTCGGGATCCCTTTGCAGTGTTTTGGACCATTATGCTATACCTGCTCACTTAGAACTGGTGTCTTTCTCTTTGAACTTGTGTATAGGTACTAGAAAATCTAAGTGTTTTAAACAAATTATTATGCCTATTAAAAACTCTTCCGAATATGGACTAGAACAAAATTATGAGTTCATTATAACAACTTTAATGGAGCTACTTGCAAGGTTAAGAAGCAAACAGCCAAGCAAAGTTCACCAATTTATAAATCCTGGAAAATTAATTAATATATTTCCATCTAAATAAATGTCTTATCTTGACCTTGTAACTGCTTAAATGCATTGTTGTTACTAAATGTGCACAGATGTTGAATAATGAGAAATACAAACATTTTCCCAAGCTACTTCACACTCTCATAGGAAGATCGGACTTATTTCAACCTTGAATGTTAATTTTTGAAATAATGTAGTAGCATGCTAGATTGGATGATACTTTAAAAAATATTATAGGGCTGACAGAAGATATATTTTCATTTATTATAGATCATGGAATGTATATGAATCAGAATTAGATGTCACAATTCAAGAACTTTATTTCTCCATTAAATAGATCCATGTTTGAAAGCACATATTATACTGTTGTATATATAGAAATACAAACTTTTTCAGTGTTACTTTAAAAAAAATCATAAAATTGGAAGAATAATGTGACAAAGTAATAAGATACATGACAGGTGGTCAATGCAAAAAAAAAAAAAAAAAAAATGAGCTTGAATCCAGAAATCTATTTGCTGGAAAGGAAGACCACAGAGAAGCTACAATAATAAAAAAAATAAAAATAAAAACAATCAGATGATGAAAAAATACTGGTTCTCCATTCTATTCACATTCCTGCCGGGACCAGTCTATTCTATGGGCAGAATTCTTACCAAACCATGAAATTAGCCCTTGAGAAATAGAATCTACTTGAGATCTGGGCCAGACTCAGGCAGCTGGTTAGACACTGTGATTTGCCTGAGCCCTCTGATTCTTGGCTTTCTCAGAACTCTATGTACAAGATTATTGTAGAATCAGAAACTCTTTATCCTTTCACCGCCAAATCTACCAGTCTATAGACATCTGTGCCATTGTACTCTATACCATTCTTTCTTCATATTCCCTTGAGATGTGCAGCTTTTGGGATAATGAGAACCTCTAAATTTTCCTTTCTCATACCCAGAGCAGAGTTGCAGCAAAAATCTAGCTCAAGTGAGAAACTTTTCCATCCTCTGCCAGGTTTAGAATGTCAAATTCAGTTTACATCTCAGCTTAACATCACTTTGTATGTTACAACCTCCAGCCCAATACCAATATGCAAACTGAGGAAGATTCAAACAGGGAAGTGACATGGCAGTAAATTTAAAAATCGTTGTTACAGTAAATTTAAAAATCATTATTCAAATCTGCTACTCACTACCTGCTACTCAGACCCTGCTACTCACTAGCTAACTGTGTGAGTCTGGGGAAACTAATTTTACTTGTTTCAGGCTCAGCTTCCTTATCTATAAATTGGACATGAAGGATTCTAAGTTTCATTTCAAATATAGCATTCCCTCAGAGTATTTTAAATTAACTTTAAAAGCTGAATAAACTGAATTGATAATCTACCTGACAAGCATTAGATGTAGCAGAGGCCAAGAAAGGTCAAGATGTCAGAAAATTTTCCTCAGTATTAAGTACTTTAGTGAATATAATAGTTCAGAGAGGTGAAATATCATCAGCAACTGGATTAGAAAAAATGGGCTTCCAGCAATGTGAAAAATAAGTAAGGTTCTGAAAGAATTATAATATTTGGATAACGAGAAATAAAATAAAGGTCTGCTAAGTGGAGTGAAACAAAGGCTTGGAGATAAGAGTAAACACACACACACACACACACACACACACACACACACGATGAAGTAGAATAGACCCACTGAAACAGAAGGGTTATATTTGGTAGTAGTTAAGGATCAGTTCCATTCTAGGTTATACTCTAATAACTAATCTACAACCAACCAATGAAAAAATAATTAATTATGTGATATAGTGGCAAAAACATATATCATTTGTGGTCAATTGGTTTTCTTGATTGAGAAGGACAGACACTTGGCTGGGCCCCCATGAACACTTCTTCCTATTACTCACCCCATTATTTATGTAATCCTCTCTCACCTGAGTGTAGATGGGAGTTGTGACTTGATTCTAACTGATAGATATGGCAGATGATGGGATGTGATGTCTGTCTTATATGAGATTGTAACTTCTGTCTTATTAATGGACCTTCACCCTTTCTGGTTTTGATAAAGCAAGTTGCATTGATCTGCATTGCCCTATGTAGATGCCCATATGGTAAAGAAATGAGGACATCCTCTGATCAACAATCAATCAAAGTCCTCAATCCAACAAGCCACAAGGATATGAACACTAACAACCATGTGAGTTTGAAAATAGATCTTTGTCCAGTCGAGCCTTGAGGTGAGACCACAACCTTAATTTCAGCGTTGTGAAGAACCCTGAAACAGAACAAGCTAAGCTATGTCTATGTCCTGACTTAGAGAAACCATGAGATAATAAACTTATATTGTTTTAAGAAGCTAAGTTTCTGATAATTTGTTTTGTGACAATAGATTACTAACCACTAATGTACTTATGGCTGAAAAAAAAAGTTTTTAAATATTAAAAAAAACAAACCTATGACCTCAGGGTAAGAAAGAATTAAGTTAAACACACAAAGCACAACTCATAAAGTACTCATAAATTTTGAATGGTAAAGCATATTATAAAGAATATGAACCACAATCTGGGAGAATACATTTGAAACATATAATAAAAGTCCAATATATCAATTAAAAAAATTCTCAAACAAAAAATAAACAAATATTTGACCAAGGAAGTCATAGAATAAAAAATCAGAATGGTCAAGAAATATAAGAAAGTATTTATCCAAAATCATAATAATTAAGTAAATGAAAATTAAAACAAAATTATTTACTATACCACACTCATCAGACTGGCAGAAATATTAAAAAATAAATAATATTTAGTATCAATGGCAATATAGAGAATTAGGAATTTTTGCTTACTGTTAATTGGAGTGTAATTGGTAGAGCCATTTTGATATTCAATTAGGAAATGTCTCATAAAATTAAAATTGCATATTATTCATAACTAAATATTTCCATTTCTGGTCATATATAGTAGAGAAACTCGCACAAGCATAAAAGGAGACATATATATATAAATACTCATTTTACTAATTTTTTCAAAGAATGAAAAATTATAACAATTTATACTATCAGGAGCTCAACTGAGTCAGGAAAGAGAGCTTATCTGTTGGATGTCCAGAGTAGACAGTAAAAACAGGCCAAAGTGAGTTTTTGATCACTTGCTGTGATGGTATAGGCAAAAGACTAAATCGAAAAAAGTAGTGACTGCTTCTGTTCCATTTCTCCCAAGGAACTGTACACTAGTCAAAGATTTTCTAGATCATCATGGACTTGGATCAAGGTCATTTAGTTATTGATAGAGCCCTGAACAAAAAAGGCTCCAGAAGTTTTATGACTACAGGGCCAGAAGGGAGGAAAAGGGGAGAAGGGTTAGGAATGAAAAGTGCTAAGTACTGAGTCAGAGTGGAGATGTTAAACAAAAAACATATGAGGCCAAAAGTTGTCCTGATAAAAACGGTCTACTAAGCCACATGCTAGCTGAAAAAAGGACCATATCCTGGGGCATGCAGACTAAACCACAAGTAACAAGGTTGGGTGGAGAAAACAAACATGTCTACTGTCCCGGAATAGACGGAACTCTTTTATACAATCAATTTGGAGAAGAAAGGTGTAAGTTGTTTTGAAATAATTTATATTGGCTATAGATAAAGGGAGCAGGAAAAAGATGAAATAGGGATAGTTCTGGGATAGGCACATAGTCCATAAGAAGAAGTATTTGCTGCTTCTGGATTGGCTATGGGCAACAGTCCAAAAGTTCATGCATAAAGAGGATGTGGCAGTATCTATCTGGTAGTTGGCTGTTCTTTCTAGAGAGCAGTCTGAAAGTTGATTCCAAGTTTCAACATGCATTGATGAGTATGAATAGTCTTTTATTGGTTTTGGCCTGCAGCTATTGATTCACCTCCCTGGTCTCTCTCTCCTACTCTCTGGCTCACTGTAACTTAATTTAGGACATCTCAGGATGTTGTCCTTGTCAGAGAAAAGTATCTTCTTTTATAAGGTGCCTGAAGGCCTAAGGTAAAGAGACCTAGGAATGAAGGCATGGGGCTCAGAATGAAAATATGTGATGAGCATGAGCAGCCAGGGGAGTCTGAGTTCTTAACTGTAACTCCCCTTAGAGACTGCAGTGCACTAGCTGGGCCCTAAGTATAGAAATAAGAGAGTATCTTTTTCTCCTGGGGTCTTCAATGTAAAGCTTTTATACTTGCCTGTGATCAGGCCTGGAAAATTACACATTGGTTTTTAACCAAGAACTGGACTCCTCAAACACATGAAACAGTAGGAATATGAGTAACTTAAAAAAAAAACTAAAATAATAAATTCAATAAAATGAACTTTTCTACAGTAATTAAAATTGAATTATAACTGCATATATAAAAACAGTCTTAGCACATAATTTTGTGAGTAAAAGCAAAGTGCAAAAATGAGCAGTATGATGTCATAATGCAAAAGTTATGCAACAGATAAATTATATATTTAATAACAATTAATATATATGTATATACAGTAAAACTACATTTAAAAAATTGAATAAGAGGATACAGATCAATTTCATAAGTTTTCTTGCTTCTAGAAAGGGATTGAGGGAAGCAGAATTGGGATAAACAAAGGATATTTCAAGATGATCTGACATTTTGTTTAATCTGAAGAAAATATGGCAATAGAAGCATTTGTTAACTTTGGGGTGGTAGGTAAATGTTATTACACAGAGTGTAATGTTGTTATTTTGTTTTCTGTACTTTTAAGTATATTAAAAATGTTTCCAAAAGCAGCTGACTGAATGTATGTTTGTGTGTACAATATAAATGTTATACTGTGAAGTAAGAAGTTTTTTCTAGAAATTAAACATTGAGATTCTCCATATGGTGCACACATATTCACAAAATGTTTGGAGGGGGAGAATTCACCTCATAAAATTATTGGCAGTAGTACAGCAATAGCAACCTGTTTTTAAATTTGAATCTTGATTAATTTAATTCTATTCAGGCTTTGCTTTGTAGATTTTCCATTATAATTTAAAAAAAGAGGTAAACATGAAAAACAGGATACTTAAAATCCATTGCAATTAGATACAGTATATTAATTTTAATATATATTTCTATTTTCCAATACTTGCTTCCTGAAAATATCTCCTTTGAACCTGTTGATAAAACAAAGCTGAGTTTATTGCTAACTGTAATAAAATATATCACTATCTTGGTAGTCTTAATAGTATCTAGAATGGAGAGGACAAAAACATAATATTTATAAAGCTTTAAATTTTGTTTTCACATAGTTTCTTCAATGCATAGGCTTAGTGAGAATTGGTTAATGATCATGTAGTAGTTAAGGATTAGTGACACAGCAAGGTGCAGGTTTTGAGACAGGGGATTAGAAGAGCATACTCAATTATTTGAGGCTATCTACTGGAAAAAAAGCAATTTAAAACAGGTTTGGGGATTAATGTGATATACCACATAATCAAATTAAAAATAAGAATCATATGATCTTATCAATAGTTACAGAAAAAGCCTTCGACAAGATATAGCATCCATTTATGACCAAAACACTTAACAAAATTGATATAAAAAGTAATTTAACATAATAAAGGTCATAAACGACAAACCCTCAGCCAGCATTATGTTTAATGATGAAAAACTAAAAACCTTCCCTCTAAGATCAGGAACAAAGCAAGGCTGTCCACTATTGCCACTGTTATTCAATACATTGGAGGTCCTAGTGAGTGGAATCGCACAATAGTAAGATATAAAAGGCATCCAAATAGGAAATGAAGAAGCCCAACTGTCACTATTTGCAGATGACATGATTCTCTTAAAGAAACCCTTAAAGACTCCACAAGAACAGTACTAAAAACAATAAGCTAATACAGTAATGTTTCTGGATAAAAAAAAATCAATGTTCAAAAATCCAAAATGTTATAGAATATCCTATACTAT
>CM053505.1:49597081-49614845 GCA_028627145.1 Eidolon dupreanum | reverse complement strand
AAAGAAAGAAAGAAAGAAAGAAAGAAAGAAAGAAAGAAAGAAAGAAAGAAAGAAAGAAAGAAAGAAAGAAAGAAGAGAAAAGAAAGAAAGCTATTCTATGATCATTTGTCTTTGCAGTCAGGATGTCTGCTTTCCTGTTAGCTTTGTAAATAGTCCTTTGTAAGACAATGTTGTTTTAGCTCAGTTCAAAGTTTATTTTTGCCTTGTTTAAACATTGCAATGGTTCAAGGAGCAAGTTGTGAAAACATTTCGTCTGGAATATCTGTTGTTGTTCTATTTTACAATGGCTTTACTTATATCAGATTGTTACCTCATATAGATAGGTAAATGGTAGATATATGATAGATGATAGATTAGATAGATGATAGATGATAGATTAGATAGATAGATAGAGATATATGTAGCTATGGATATATAAATACATACATATAGTTGACTGCTGATATTGTGTTACTTTAGATACTAAGTCAACTCCATGCTTACTTAATCCAGCTCTGTTAAAGTAGAGAAATAGGATAAAGAATAATAAATTATGCTTGCTAGTGATCTGGTTTCTAACCCTACCCCCCAAAAAACAATAAAAACAACAACAACGACAACAACAACAACAACTACAACAACAACAACAACAACACCGAATATTATAGAACTATTCAGTGGTACTCTGGCTGCCACTGGTCTTGTTGTCATCACAGAAAAGCCCTAGATGTCAGCCCAAACAGATTAAACATTAACCTAATGCTAGACAGAAACCTATGTTGAGAGTCAATGAGTCTTAGATCTTAAAACACATGGAAATGTTTTAGTATGTGGATTTAAGAACACTTGTGCTCATATGATCAAGAGCATAATCACCTCATGGTCTCATGACATTTCCAATATGTCAGCTTGTGTCCTAAGAGAAAAAGCTAATGACTATACCATTTCCATTCAGCTTGGTTTTTTCCTCACATCATAGCTATTGATATATCATTCTGATTTTATATTTAGTTTTAAGAATGAACTCATGATAGGTATAGCTGAAGCTTGTTGAACAAAGCCTGTGTAAGATTATCAGATGGTTGTATCAAGGATAGGGAAACATGTTTCTCATGAGTTGTTTATATGAAAATTTTTAGTTATTCTTACAACAAAAAAAAAGGAGGAGTAGGAATTACACAATTTCTTACCATCCTTGGCTTGGCATCCTATCAATTTCTATTCTTCAGTTCAAAAATATGTGTTAAGAATACAGTCCACGAACTCTTCCACAGGTATACCCTGTTGTACACACTGCAAACAGCATAAGTAGAGCTAATGGTCTGTGTTAGTTTTCCATGCCATTCTTCAGTGTTAGAGTCCAACTAGTTATGTTCCTGATTCTTTTGATGAAAGTAGTCAACTCTCAAAAATAGTTATCAAAAATAACTATTATTTCTTGTCCACATGTGCTCATTAGAAATATTTAACCACTTATAAAGGGATTTGAATATTTGATTTATACACTGCTTGGATAGTATAATGATAAATAATAAAAAAATAAATAAATACAATATGGAATACATAGTCTATCTTTTAAAAAAAATAAACAGTTGTGATACATTTAGATTAGGCTAGCTGTAGATTTCATTGTCACTTTTTTCAGATATAAATTATAGATGTTAAATCTAATATTTCCTGTGTAATAAATTCCTTAACTTGGACTCTGTGTCATTTCACTAAAGTAGTATGTGATCTTTCATTTACAACAAATTAAAACAAGTAGTAAGACCTATAAATTAACATATACTCAAAGACGAACACATCTTTCCTGTGAATATTATCCTTTGCCTTATCATCATAATTTTACATGAGATTCAACATTAAAAATGTATTAATTCCTTATATCTCTTGTTCAAATTTTAAGATTTTTTAGGGCTTATTTCTTCTGACACAGCTCTCACAGACATCTTATAATTGATGTCATTTATCTTCCTTATGATTGAAATGCTCCCAAGTGCATTTTGTTATTTTGATACTTTGCATATCTTTTAAGTTTTCTTTCCTGATTCTGGTTAGCCTTAATCATGAGCAGATATTTGTGTAAAATGTTTCTCTGGATAAAAACTGCTTTGATGTTTTTTTCATTTCAGGCTATGACTGTAGAAATTATTAACCAATAGAAACTGCTCAAAAATCCATTTCAAAAATAATTTAGAACTTAAGGTCCAGAAAAGGTGATGTAGATTTGTCTTTCATTAACTCTTTCTTGCTAAATACAAGCATAAATCCAAAAAGTAACGTAACGGACTCCAGCATTGAAGTGAAAACACAGTAGTCCAGCGCTTCACAATGTCCCATGCAGCAGAAGAAGGCAAACTTGTCCTGCCGTAGGCAAACATTCAACATAGCAATAGAACAGGGCTCAGGTAAGAAAGCCCTCTCCTGGATCTCAGTGGAATCCCAGGAACACTAGGCAGCCCTATAACACCAGAAGGAGTGATTCTTCTAACAACATATGGCTCAAAAAAAAACAAGCATCCTCTTTGGCGAAAGACCAGAGATTTCCTTCACACACCTAAAACACCAGCAGCCTGACCCAACCTTGGGAAGTGTCTCCCGTCCCTGTGAGTTCGAGTCTCTCTTCTACCACCTAAAGATAGCAGGAAGGACAATTCCTCTGAAAACAGATGGCTTGGTGGAATGGCTACACTATGGCACTTCTTTTTACAATTCAGAGACACTAGGTGTATCAATAGCTCTAAAAAGGGTAAGTGAATATAAGTTGCTAGAATGAGAAGTGGCTCATAGAAGCACTCTCCATTCATGTGGGTCAGAGTCTTCTATCACCCACCCAGAGGTAACAGGCAGTCCAGCTAAGAGAAGCATCACTATTATACCTGAGCACCTGTGGGATACAGCATCAGAGATCACAGAGAGCTCTAATGGTGCTAATAAACGAAGGAGACCAAGAGAGCAGCAAAAAGATACTGATAGCTGAATTGTCATTGAAATTACTGTTCAAAAATGTAGAAGTCACTAACCTTAAATAAAATGACTGCCAGCTAAAAGAAAATATTTTAATAGGCTCTAGAGTCTTTTCTTAACATAGTATTAAAATTGTCCAGGATACAATAAAATTCTTTCATCATATCAGAACCAACATGCCGGTAGAACTTGAATAAGAATTGAAAATCAACAAAGGCCATTTGCAAGATGAATCAGATGTTAAATAATTGAAAAATATTTTAAATTAGCCATTATAAAAATGCTTCAGCTAAAATTACAAAAGAAAGAAAGAAAAAAAAAACACCAAATAATAGAGAATATAACAAAGACTAAATAAAAATTACAAAACTGAAAAATATAATAATTAAAAAATTTAAAAATGCCAGAGGAACTCAATAGTGGAATAGAGATGGCAAGGGAAATAATAAGTGAAATCCGAAGATAAATCTGAACAAAATAAGCAAAGCCTCAGGTATCTGTGGAACAAAAACAAAATATTTCAATTTCCCAAAAGGAGAGAAATGAGAAAGATTGAGAGCATTTGATGAAATAATGGCTGAAAATACACAAACCTGGTAAAAAAAAATAAACCCACATTTTCAATTAACAGAGCAAATCTCAAACATGAACAACAGAAAGAAATCCAGGTCAAGACATCATGCTTAAACTCCTGAAAACTAAAGTCAAAGAAAATATCTTAAAAGCAGCCAGAGAGAAACAGTGCATTACCCACTAAGCAAAATGAATTTAAATGACAGATCTTTTATCTGAATCTATGGAAGTCAGAAGGGAGTGATAGAATATTTTTCAAGTGCTAAGAAGAAAGAACTGTCAACCCTCAGTTTTATACTCAGTGAAATTATCTTTGAGGAATAAAGGGGGGGGGAGACATTTTTTCAATATAAGAAACTATAAAAAGACAAAAAAAATGGCATAGGTAAGAGGCTTGGTTCATCTCTCTTGTGACCAATCAAATTTGTGACAGAAACAATGAGCGAAGAGCAGGGAAAATCTCTTGGGATCTAGGTGAACAAATCCTACAACTGGGAGAGAAATAAGAAATCATCCTGCAATGGAAGGAGGTAGGAGGGGGTAAAGATGTGAAGCTGCCTGGTCTCGAGCAGGTAAGTGGGACAGAGACCATAGCAATGGCAACAAGCAGCTGCAGATGCCTCTTAAAAAGGCCGTATCCATGAGCAGACATTTGTGGTGAAGGACCAGCTTGCTCTGAGCACCAGCGCCAGATTGGCTGTGCAGGGGGCACCAGGAACTTACAGGGGGACACTGAGTTGTGGGAGTGAGGGATGAGTGGAGACTCGCTCTATACAGATGAGCCAGAGTTATACATTGTTCTTCTGTTGAGCCCTCCCCTCTCCCAGTGTGTACACTCAGCATTGCCATAGATGACACATCATCAAACTGGGTAACAGAGGTCACTCTGCCCAGAGGATTCTTTGAAACTCCATCTCCCCCAACTCATGGCCCCACCCAGCCACATCCAAGTGTATCCTCGGCAAGTCAGATGCCCCTTGCTTAGCAGCGCCTAGACTCACACTGGTAGCAGCTGACCACAGTTTCTATTATGGCCTCTTGAGGCAACTATAATCACAGCATCTGTGAATTGATTGCTGAATATTAACAGGTGGCCCTAGAGGGGCACAGATTGGGGCTAAATTTGGCCTGCAGCTGAACCCCTCTAAGGACTGTGTCATTGGAACCTACTTCACAAAGCCACATTAATAAGACTGTGAGACTTAAGAGTTTTGCTTACTACATAGAAACAGACACAGAAAGGCAGCCCAAATGGGAAGATGAAAAACCAGAAACCATAGGAGTAAACAGAATAGAGATCCAGGAATAATGGAGTCAAGCAATTTAATAGAAGCGAAATTCAAAAAACCAGTTGTAAAAATGATCAATGAAATTAGAGGAAGTAAAGATGAACTCAGTGAGAACTTAAACAAAGAGGTAAAACAAAAAACATAAAAATGAAAATGGAAATTATAAAAGGGAACCAGACAGAAATAAAGAACACATTATCTGAGATGAAAAGTATATTAAATGGAACAGAGTGAATAAAGAGAATCAAGTGACCTATATAGAGGATGGGGAAGCCAAGAACACTCAATCATAATGGTAAGAAAAAAGAAGCCAAAACTATAATAATAACTTAAGGAGTCTATGGGATACCATTAAATATAAAAATATTTGTTCCTTAGGGATACCTGAAGGAAAACAAGATATCGAAGAGCTATTTAAAGAAATAAGTATAGAAAACTTCCCTAATCTGGTGAAGGAAATAAACATACAACTCCAGGAAGTTCAGAGAGTTCCAAAAACCAGGAACTCAAAGAGGCCCACACCAAGACACATTATACTTAAAAAGCCAAAAGCTAAATACAAAGAAAGAATCTTAAAAGCAGCAAGAGAAAAGCAGATAGTTACTTACAAAGGAGCACTCATAATATTGACACTTATTTCTCAAAAGAAACTATGCAGGACAGAAGGGCTTGGCAAAAAGTAGTCAATGTGATGACAACCCAGCAAAGCTATCATTTCAACTCAAGGACAGATAAAGAGCTTCCCAGACAGAAATAAGCTAAAGGAATTTATTACCATTAAGCCAGTATTACAGGAAATTTTGGAGGGACTTCTTTAAGAAGAAAAATCATGTATCACAAACAGGTATAAAGAATGGTAATAGTTACATTTCTATCTACAAGCACCTCAAATGGAAAAGAATTAAGTGCTACAACCAAAAGATACAGTGGCTGAATGGATAAAAAAACAAGACCTCTACATATGCAGACTACAAGAGACACACTTTAAATTAAAAGACACACACAGACTAAAAGGAAGGGGATGGAAAAAGATATTTCCTTCGTGGACTTAGAGGGTATTGTTCTAAATGAATTGTGTCAGATAGAGAAAGCCAAATAATGCATGATTTCACATACATGTGGAATCTAAAGAATAAAATAAACAACAACAACAACAACAAGGGTGGAAATAAACTCATGAATACAGAAAATATTTTGAGGGCTACTAGGTGGGAGAGGGTTAGGGGGACGGCAAACAAAAGGCAAAGAGATTAAGAGGCACAAACGAATGCTTGCAGAATAGACATGGGGGTATAGAGTGTAGCATAGGGAAGATGGTTAATAATGTTGCAAAAATATGTAAGTGGAAGAGGAGTACTAGATATAGTGTTGTGATTGCTTTGTGAGTTATGTGGATTTCTGATCACTATGCTATACGACTGAAACTGTTATCCAGAAAAATAAGCTAAATGAAATGGAGGTAAGCTACCTACCAGAGACAGAGTTCAAAATAATGGTTATAAGTATGCTCAATGAAATTAGGGGAGAATGGATGAGCACAATGAGAACCTCAACAGAGAGATAGTAAGCATAAAGAAGGACTTAGAAACCATAAGAAAGAAACAGACAGAAATGAAAAATACAATAACTGAAATGAAGAATATACTAGGATTTAGTAGCAGATGGGATGAAGCAAAAGATTGAGTCAGAGAACTGGATGACAAGGTAGCAGAATATACCCAATGAAAAAAAAAGAAAAAAGAAAAAAGTACTTAAAAAAATGAAAGTTAAGAGACCTCTGGGACAATGTGAAGCATAGCAATATCGGGATCATAGGAGTACCTGAAGGAGAAGAGAGAGAGCAAGGGATTTAGAATCTATTTGAAGAAATAATGGCAGAAAACTTCCCTAACGTGAAAAAAGAATTAGACATACAAGTTCAGGAAGCACAGAGTCCCAAACAAGAGGATTTCAAACAGACCCATGACAAGACACATCATCATTAAAATGCCAAAAGTCAAAGACAAAGAGAGAATCTTAAAAGCAGCAAGAGAAAGGAAGCTAGTTACTTCAAGGATACCCCCACAAGAATGTCTGCTGATTTTACAATGGAAACTTTGCAGGCCAGAAGATACTGACAAAAAAAATTCAAAATTATGAAAAATAAGAACCTACAACCATGAATACTCTACCCAATAAGGCCTTTGGTTAAAATGGAAGGTGAGATAAACAGCTTCACAGATAGAGAAAAGCTTAAAAAATTCATCACAAAGAAGCCTGTATTACAAGAAATGTTAAAGTGACTTTTGTAAAAAGAGAAGGAATAAAAAAGAAAATAGGAAAAACAAATATGAATAATACAATGGCAGTAGCTATGTACCTATCAGTAATCACTTTAAATGTAAATGGATTAAATGCTCCAATGTAAATGTCTTTACATAGGGTAGCCGAATAGATAAGAAAACAAGAACCACTTATATGTTGCCTACAAAAGACCCACTTCAGATCAAATGACATTCACACACTGAAAGTAGAGGGATGGAAAAAGATATTTCATGCAAATAGAGATGAAAAAAATTTAAAAAGCCAGGGTAGCGATACACATATCAAATAAAATAGACTTTAAAATAAAGGCTATAATAAAAGACAGAGAAGGGCATTACATAATGATAAAGGTATCAATAAATCAAGAGGGCATAACCCTGGTAAATATATACTCACCCAACATAGGAGCATCTACATACATAAAGCAATTATTGACTGACATAAAAGGAGAGATCAACAGTAATACACTCATAGTAAAAGACTTATCACCCCATTGACACAAATGGACAGATCTTCCAGGCAAAAATCAAGAAAACAATGGTCCTAAAGGACATATTAAAGCTGATGGATTTAATAGATATTTTCAGAGCATTTTACCCCAATGCAGCAAAATATACATTCTTCTCAAGTGCACATGGAACATTTTACAGAATAGACCACATGTTAGGATACAAAACAAACCTTGAAAAATTTAGGAAGATTGAAATCATACCAATAACCTTCTCTGATAACAATAGTGTGAATCTAGAAATCAACTACAAGAAAAAAAACTGAAAAACACACAAACACATAGAGGCTAAATAACATGCTACTAAACAACGAATGGGTTATCAATGAGTTCAAGGAAAAAATCAAAAGATACCTAGAGACAAATGAAAATGAAAATACAAAGACTCAAAATCTATGAGACACAGGGAAAGCAGTCATAGAGAGAAATTCATGGCAATATAGACCTACTTCAAGAAACAAGAAAAAGCTCAAAAAATAATCTAACCTTACACTTAAAATAACTAGGAAAAGAATAGCATACAAAGTCCAAAGTGAGTAGAAGGAAGGAAATAGTAAAGATTAGAGCGGAAATAAATGAATTAGAGCCTAAAATAAAATACAAAAGGTTAATGAAACCAATAGCTGGTTCTTTGAAAGGATAAACAAAATTGACAGACCCTTAGCCAGACTCAAATTGGATTTATTCCTTGGATGTTTGGTACAATATTCACAAATAGATTAATGATACAGCACATTAAAAAATCGAAAGGTGAAACCATATCAGCATATTAACAGATACAGAAAAAGTGTTCGACAAAATCCAGTATTCATTTATAATAAAAACTCTCAGCAAAGTGGAAATAGAGAGAACATACCTCAACATAATAAAGGCCATATATGACAAACCTACAGCTATCATACACAATGGGGAAAAGCTAAAAGCATTTCCTTAAGATCAGGAAAAAGACAAGAATGCCCACTTTCACCACTTCTCTTCAGCATTGTTTTGGAAGTCTTAACCACAGCAATAAGGCAAGACAAATAAATATATCCGGATTGGAAAGAAGTAAAACTCATTATTTGCCGATGACATGATACTATATATAAAGATCCCTAAAGCCTCCACCAAAAAACTGTTAGAACTGATCAATAAATTCAGTAAAGTAGCAGCTTACAAAATAAATATCCAGAAGTCAGTGGTATTTTTATATACCAATGATGAACTTTCAGAAAAAGAATTAAAGAAAACAATACCATTTACAATTACATAGAAAACAGTAAAATACCTGGGAATCAAATTAACCAAGTAGGTAAAAGACCTGTTCTCAGAAAATTATAAGTCATTGAAAAAAGAAATTGAGGAAGATACAAATAAATGGAAACATATACCATGCTCATGGGTAGGAACAATCAACATCATTAAAATGGCCACACTACTCCAAAACAGTCTATAGGTTCAATGCGATCCCTATCAAAATACCAATGGCATTTTTCAGAGAGCTACAATAAATAATCCTAAAATTTATATGGAACCGTAAAAGACCCTGAATAGCCACAGCAATCTTGAGAAAGAAAGACAAAGTTCACACTACCTGCTATCAAACTATACTGCAAAGCTAGAGTAATCAAAACAGCATGGCACTGGCATGAAAACAGAGTCATTGATCAATAGAACAGAATAGAGAGCCCAGAAATAAATCCATACCTTTATGCTCACTTAATATATGACAAAGGAGGTAAGAATATACAATGGTGTAAAGACAACCTCTTCAAAAAATGGGAAAATTGGACAGATACATGCAAAAAAAAAAAAAGCATCTGGATCACCTTCTTACACCGTATACAAGAATAGACTCAAAATGAAATAAAGACTTAAATGTAAGATCCGAAACCATAAAACTTCTAGAAGAATCATTAGACAGTAGACTCCCTGACATGGCTAACAGTAATTTCTTTTCAGATATATCTCCTCGGGAAAGGGAAACAGAAGAAAAAATGAACAAATGAGACTACATCAAACAAAAAAAAATTTTTTTAAACAAAATATTTTTGTACAGCCAAGAAATACATCAATGAAACAAAAAGACAATCTACTGATTGGGAGAAGATATTCACTTATGATACATCTGATAAGAGGTTAATATCCAAAATATATAAAGAATTCATACAATTCAATAACAACAAAAAAATAAACAATCCAATTAAAAAATGGGCAGAAGACCTAAACAGATATTTCTCCAAAGAGAAATACAGATGGTCAATAGACACTAATCATCAAAGAAATGCAAATTAAAACCACAACAAGATATCACCTGACACCTGCCACAACGGCTGTCATCAATAAATCAAAGAACAAAAGTGTTTGCGAAAATGCAGAGAAAAGAGAACCCTCAAACATTGTTGACAGTTTTGCAAATTGGTACAGTCACTATGGAAAACAGTCTGTAGGTTTCTCAAAAACTTAACAGTGAATATACCTTTTGACCCAGCAATTGCACTTCTAGGTATTTATCCAAAGAAAACCAAAGTTATAATTCATAAAGATCTATGCATCCCAATATTCATGGTAACACAATTTACAGTAGCCAAGGTATGGAAGCAACTTAAATGCTAATCAACAGATGATTAGATAAAGTTATGGTTCATATGTACAATGAAATGTTACTTAGCCATTAAAAAAAACGAAATACTACCATTCACAATGACATGGACAGACCTAGAGGTTATTATGCTGAATGAAATAAGTCAGACAGAGAAAGATAAGTACCACATGATTCCACTTACATGCGGAATCTAAGGAACAAAAAGAACAAACTAATGAAAAACAACTCACAAATATAGAGGAAAATCTGGGGATGGCCAGAGGGGAGAGGATTTAGGGGACTGAAAGAATGAGGTGAAAGGTTCAAGAAGTATAAATTAGTAGTTGATAGATGGTCATGGGGATGGGGAACACAGCATAGGTAACGCAGTTCACATTAATGTATTGGCTATGTGGAGAGCCAGAGGAGAGAAGGAGCAATTAGGTATATCATTTTATAAACTATATAAGTGTCTAAACAATGTCCTGTATACTTGAAACTAACAAAATAAAAGTAAAAAAAAAAAAGATTACTTAAAAGAAAAAAGAAAACCATAAAAATTTGTGGTTATCATACCTACTCTTGAAGAATGACTAGAAGTTCTCCGACCAGAAATTTAAAAAATGGAGAAATAAAGATAGATACTACATAAAGGAAGGAAGAAGAATAAATGGATAAAAGTAAGGGTAAATATAATAGATTATTCTCTTATCATCAGAGTTTTAAATCATATTTTATGGTTAAAACAAAATATGTAACATCATGTTAATAAAAAGTAGAGGAAATACTCAAGTCACTTGTATTTAAAAAGTGAGTATCCAGTAGGGATCTAAACAGAAAATTTCACTTAAAGTATTTAAATACTGATACCAGTAGACTATTATGAATGCATAATGCCAAGATAAGCCACTAAGAAAAGTATGAAAAGAAATGCACAAAAATACTATAAATAATTTCTGATAGAATCATTTTAAAATGTTCATATAACCTGCAGAAAATAAAAGGGAAAGAGAAATAAATAGCAAACATAATACAATGATACATTTAAGCTTTAACTTATCAATAATTACCTTAAATATATGGTGTATATACAATAATTAAAATACAGAGATTGGAAAAGCAGATAAGAAAGCAAGACCTATTTATGTGTTTTCTACAAAAAAAAAGTTATTTCAAATATGACACCATAAATCAGTTGAAAGTAAAAGGACTGAAAATTATATACCATGGGAATATTTTTAAATGTTATATTAATGTCAGATAAAGTGGACTTTAGAGCATATATTACTAGAGAAAAAGAGGGTCATTAAATAATAATAATAAAATCAATACTTCAATAAGAGATAGTAATACTAAGTGTGCATACAGCAAAGAACAAAATCTCAAAAGGCACAAACTGGAGACATAAAAGAAAATCTGCAATTATAGTTGAAGGCTTCAAAACCCTTAACAATTGACAGAATTATTAGATAAAAAATTAGTGAGGATGTAGAAGAACTTAACAACACAATTAACCAATAAGATGTAAATGACATATTTGGAACTCTCCACCCAACAACAACAAAATAAACTTTATTTTCAAGAGTCTAAAGAACATTTACTAAGATAGGTTAAATCTTGTGTTATAAAACAAACCACAACAAATGTAAAATCATTGAAATCATTCAGAGTATGTTCCGTGACCATGGTAAAATCAAATTTAAAATTAATAAAAGAAAGACAATAGGAAATTGTAAACCCTTGGAAAGGAAACAGCATGTTATTGAGTAGCTCATGAGTCTTATAGAAAATGAAAAATTGCACAACTAAATGAAAATGAAAATACAAAATATCGATATTTAGGAATGCAACAAAAGCAGTTCAGAGAGATAAATTTATAGTATCAAATATTTACATTAGAAATAATGAAAGATCTCCTATCTTAAGAAACTAGAAAAAAGGGAGCAAAATTAACCCACAGCAAGCAGAAGAAACACTAAAGAGCTGAAATCAATATAATTGAAGCTGGAAAACAATAAAGAAAATCAGTGAAACAAAAAGATGGCTCTTTTAAAAAAACTATAAAGAAGACAAACTTCTAACAATACAGAAAAAAAAAACTGAAAAGAGAGGAGTCACAAATCACCAATTTCAGGAATAAAGTAAGATATTGTTACAGTTTCTTTATTCATTAAACGGATAATATGGGCATACTGTGAACAACTTTACATTCATAAATTTAACAACTTAACAGAAATTAAAAAAATATTCCTCTAACTAAACACAAACTATCAAATCTCAACCAAGATGAAATAGGTAATTGGAAAGCTCTGTAATTACTAAGGAGATTGAATACCTAATTAAAATTTTTCTGAAGAAGGAATCCAGGCCCAGATGGATTTACTGAAGGCTTTTCCCGAACATTTAAAGAAGAGAACACTTACTTTTTTTGCAGGATTATTTACTTATGCGCTTTTAATTTTTTTTTTTAATTTATTGTTGGCATTCAGTTTTATATTAGTTTCAGGTGTACAGCATAGTGGTTAGGAATTTATATAACTTACAAAGTGATCCTCCCTGATAAGCCACTTTATATAGTTATTAAAATATTATTGACTATATTCTCTAAGCTAAAAAAAACTATCAGTTCTCTGTATTTTTGAGATTGTTTCTGTTTTCTTTCTTTTTTGTTTTTTAGATTCCACATATAAGTGAAATCATGGTATTTGTCTTTCTCTGTCTGATTTATTTTACTTATCATAATACCCTTTAGGCCTATCTATGTTGTCACAAATAGTAAAATTTCATTTTCTTTATGGCCAAGTAATATTCTTTTGTATATATATATACAAACTCTTCTTTATCAATTTGCTTTTTTATTAGAGCTTTTAGTCTACTTACATTTAAAGTAAGTATTGATAAGTATGTAGTTTTTGACATTTTATTAATTGATTTCAGATTGTTTTTGTAGTTCTTTGTTCTTTTTTTTTTCTCCCTTTAGGTAAGGCAACCCTTAGTTGACCTCACAGATTTCAAGGACCTAAGGACCTTGTCAGCTTACAATCCCTTGTTTTCATTTTTTTACATCTACAGTACCTGGTCTTCCTAGGTGATCTCCCATCCAAGTACTAACTAGGCCTGACCCTGCTTAGATGCGATTGGACTTGTTCAGGGTGGCATGGCCGTAGATTCTCTGTTCCTTTCTTATTCTCCTGTTCTCTTGTATGTTTATAACTTTTTGTAGTGCTATGTTTAGATTCCTTTCTCTTTATTTCATATATATATTTTTTTATATTTTTTATAGAGTTTTGGTTTGTGGTTACTATGAGTTTCTTACAAACCAAGCTATGTTTATAGCAATCTATTTTAAGTTATGGTCATTTTAGTTCAGATTCTAAAATCACTAACATTTTTACTCACCTCTTCCATGTTTTTTTTGTCATTATTTTTATTTATTTTTTGTGTATGTTTGTTTGTGTGTATTCCTAAATTTACTGTTGTAATTTCATGTAATATTCCTACTTTTGCCTTTTAACCTAGATTTAGTGTTTGTTGATCCACTGCTTTTATTATATATTTATTTGCCTTTGTCAGTGAGTACTTTTTCTTTGTGCTATTTTCGTATTCATATTGTTTAGTGTTATTTCTTCTTCTTAAAGAAGTCCTTTTAATATTTTTTATAATACTGGTTTGGAGGTGATGAACTTCAGTTTTTCTCATCTGGGAAGATCTTTATCTCTCTTTTGATTTTAAATGATACCTTGCTGGGTAGAGTAGTCCTGATTATAGGTCCTTGCATTTAATCACTTTAAATATGTTGTGCCAATCTCTTCTGGCCTGCTAAGTTTCTTTGAGAAATCAGCTGACAGACTTATGGGAGTTCTCTTGTAAGTAAGTAGCTGCCTTTCTCTTGTTGGTTTTAAGATTCTTTCTTTGTCTTTAACCTTTAGTATTTCGATTATTATGTGTCTTGGCATGAACTTCTTTGGGCTTATTTTATTTGAAACTCTTTGCACTTCCTAAACTAGTATTTCTATTTCCTTTACTAGGTTAAGAAAATTTTCCATCATTTCTTAAAATAGTTTTTAATTCCTGCTCTCTCTCTCTCTTCTCCTTCTGGTATCCCTGGTGCGAATGCTGTTATGCTTGATGTTGTCCTAGAGTTCTCTTAAATGATCTTCTTTATTTTATTTTATTTCTTTTAGTTTTGCTCTTCTGATTGTGTATTTTTTGTTAGTCTTCCAAATCACTGATTTCATTCTCTGCTTCATCTAATGTGCTGCCATTGATTCCAGCTAATGTATTCTTCATTTTAGTTATTATGTTCTTTATTGCTGGTTACTTTTTTATGTTTTTTTTTATCTCTTCTTTGATGTTCATCTGAGGTAATCTATTTTCCCCCTAAGTGTATTGAGTAGCCTTATAACCAGTGTTTTAAATTTTGCATTAGGTAGATTGTTTGCATATTTTTTTTTAGTTCTTTTTCGAGGAGTTTCATCTTGTTCTTTTATTTGAGACGTGTTCCTTTGTCTACCTGTTTGGCTGCTTCTCTGTGTTTATTTCTATGTATTAAGTAGGGCTGCTCTGTCTTCCAGTAGATGTCCTGTGGGGCCTAGTGGCACAGTCTAACTATTCATTTGAGCCAGGTGCTCCAGGGGTTTCCCTGGTATAGTTTGTATGTGCCTTCCTATTGTAGTTGAGCTTTGATGCTTTTGGAATGTCAGTGGGTGGGATTGACTCTCAGGCGAACTAGCTGTGAGGACAGGCCATGACTATAACAGACAAACTGTTACGTGTGGGCTGATCCCACAGAACAGGATTCACTTTAGTGTGTTTCTGGTGCCTACTGAGTCGACCCTTTGTGTCTATCATTTGCTGCACTAATTGGGCGATGTTCTGGTTTGGTCTGAAACTGGCCAACAGGTCTGTCAGTTATGAGGCCTCTTGCAATCGACTCCTGTGTGGGCCAAGGTTAGCCACTGCTTATGTCTAGCACAGGAATACCTTAAGGAGCTACAAATTGATCTGGGGTTTATAGCTACATGCGTTGGTCTTGGTGGCACCTAGAAGTAAAGTGAGGCTGGCCACCACTATTGCCAGGGTTGAGGCTGCTTAGCAAAAGGTACAAGGCATGCAAAGGCCCCACTTGTTTGGGGTTTGTGGACCTTTGAGAAATTTTAGAAAAGTTTCCAGCAGGGGTTCTATCTGGCCACTTGTGTGGACTAGATTCTGAATGAAGTTCAGGCCAATATGCAAATTGAGTGGGGCAAGGTGTCAGAGTATCAACAGGGTTGAGTGAGAGTAGTATTAGCCAGATTAATGGAGACTCAGTTATGGTGCTTTCTGAGTCTGCAGGTTGTGTGGTGAGAGGACTTAACAAAGGAACAATGTCACTTGTCCAGCACTTTAGTTTGGAGAGAGCTGCCCCTCCAGCCTTCACCCTGAAGCCAGACAATTTAATTTTTCTCTGTATGTCTCTGGCACTTTTTGAGCTTCCATCCCTTCTCTGAAACTTATGGTGAGTATTTGTGAGCAAGTGAGTCTGTGCTCAGGTTTTTAAGAGGATACCTGAGTCTAAAGCAGCCCTCCATCTCACCCAGACAAAGTACTTGCTGATTTTCACAGTCAGCTGTTGTTGGCGCCCCTCTTGCTGGCACTATTACTCCAGGTTAGGGAGCCTGGTGTGGAACTGGGACCCCTTGCGTCTCAGTGAGGACCTCCACAACTGAGATGGCCTTCTTAATTTTTAACTGCCACACATGGCTTTGGGACCAGCCTGTTTCATATTTTCACCTCCCTGCCAATCTTGATGTGCCTTCTTCTTTATATTCTTTATTGTAGGAGTTCTGCTCAGCTAGTCTTCAGGTGGTTCTCAAAGGTGGTTATTGTATAATTTAGTTGTAATTTTGATGTGGTCATGGAAGGAGGAGAAAGATGTTACCATGTTTACCTACTCCACCATCTTTACCAGAAGTCAACACCTATTTCAAACAATCTCTTCCAGAAAGTGGAAGAGAAGGGAACACTACCTAACTGCTTCATGAGGTCAGTATTACTTCAATACCCAAACCAGATAATGACAGTAAAATAAAAGTTACAGATCATTATCGCTCATAAAATTACATACAAAAATCGTAACAAAGTATGGTTATTTTTTATTATTCGCAGACTCTGTATTTGAGGATATTTCTACTCATTAAAAATGTATTTGTAACTACAAAATCAATATTTCTGGCACTTTCATGGTCACTTTGTGGACATATGCAAAGAAGTAAAAAGTACGAGTCACCTGATAAGCACATTGTCACCTAAGGTTGAACAAGTCTTCTTTACTTTCTTGTTTCAGCTTCATATTATAACAATTATCTTTTTTAGTGTTCTGTTTAGTGACTCATTTTTCACATTTTTATTTTTTTGTTGTTGGTATTGTTTAAAATGGCCCATGGACATAGTGCTGAAGAGCTAGCTAGTGTTCCTTAATCCAAAGTAAACTCTGATGTGCCTTACAAAGAAAATATGTGTGTTAGGTAAGCTTCCTTTAGGCAAGAGTTATAATGCTGTTGGCCATGAGTTCAGTGTTAACAAAACAACAATATATAATAAAGTGTTTTTAAACACACATAAAACAAGCTTATGTATTGCTTGGTTGATAAAAATGTGAACAGAAGCTCAGAGGAACCTAACCTTATATTCTCCTTAAGAGAAATTGTTCAGTATTTTATAATTTAGAGTAAGTGGCAATTTTATAAAATGTTGACTGTGTTAGCAAAACAAATTTGACAATGTACAAAAATGTAATATACCATAGTCAAGTGGAAATTAATTACATAAAACTATACACACACTAACACACACACAATTGAGTGTCTATAGAACAAGTGAAATCTGAATAAAGTCTGTATATTGTTTCAATGTCATGATTTTTTAAAAAAATACCGTAGTATAGTTATATAAGTTGTTACCATTAGAGAAAAAAACAGATAAAAGGCTTAGAGAATCTATTATTTCTTACAACTGTACAAAATCACTTCCTCTTTATAATTCAAAATTCGTTTTATAATTTTCTTGAAAGTGTTTATTTTTCTTTCTTTTTAGGGTGCTTTTATCATACATTCTTTCCTACACTGATCAACTGTGGGTCAAAATACAATTTAACAATAAAATAAAAACAATCTCAATGATTTTAATCAATATTAATTAAAAAGTATTTATACTTTGAAGGCAAACTAATTTTCAAAATTATTGCATATTTTATTTTATTTATTTTATTTTATTTTATTTTTCCTATCAATGTAGATGTCATCTATTCACACATTTATTCAACAAATACCTGCAGAATAACTATTGTATGCAAGTTAGTCATAACTTTTATTCATCTTACCAAAATTTAAGATTTAGCTCAGCCATTCCTGATGGTCTCTCCTTCCTCAGCAACCTCCATCCAACAGTCCCACCACTAGCCTTGGCTGATTGCTACTCTTCCTATTCTCATATCCACATCCACATGCCTCTATTGTTGTGCTTACCAGATTATGTAGAATTTGTTTTTCTTAATTAATTAATTAATTAATTATTTAAATTGAATAGATAATTTTAATTTTC